>APFE031056272.1:70037-219096 GCA_000404065.3 Pinus taeda | reverse complement strand
AGCTTGTTCTGAAGAGCTGAGGTTTGAGACTTGCTTAGGAAGCTGGTATAGGTGGTGATAGACCTACACCGACTGCAAATAATAAAGGTGACGATATTTTTGTGTAATAGACCTCATGCTTCACATGGCCTTGCTTCTCGGTGGTTCGGATCCACGGTTTATAACTCTTCCTAGAATAGTGGCTCGTTGCTCCTTGTAGCTTCTCAGTGGCTTCAGTCAGTAGTTCAAGGCACCACTCGGAATTGTGGTTTGTTTTCAAATCTTCAATGGTTTTTGCATCATAGCCTCTCCCTAGAATGTGATTCATGCCTCCATTCTAAACGTTTCTCAACATCTCCTTGTGGGTCTGGGGTTCATGAATCCACACTAGATGACGATTTTTTGTAATGTCTCTGTTTAATCATCGATAATTTCTCCCATTTTTGTTATTGTCTAGATGGATATGTTGAACACATCCAACACTTTGGTTACCTTTTGTATAATAGCTTCCACTCTAGCCACTCTTTTATTATGTTGACATGCTCATCAAAATAAACATTTGTAATACGAGGAAGCTCAAGTTGTGTTACTGGGTCAGTTTCCCAATAGGGTGGCCCGTAACACAGAGAAAATCTCTCCGTAATATTTTGAATTAGTAATATAAAATCAAGCCTTAAACAAACAAAAAAAACATGTATCCACATGTCAAAATTGACCCCAAACATATCTTAAGTGATGCTCTATCCAACTTATGAATCTTGCAATAGAAAAGTTGTAGATTAGAAAAGAAAGATTGAAAAAAAACTATTTTTTTTTAAATATGCATATATTAGTCTAAAACATTACTAATTATTGAATCAAAAAAAAAATTGTTTTAGGACAAAGATGAGTTTGTGCTTTTAATTTTCAATTATATTTACCTTGTAGCAGTATTAATTTTTTTTTATAAACTTAACATGTTTATATATATATATATATAGAACAAGATGATATACAAAGTATGCTTCTAGGGATGTCTAGAAAAGTGTACAAGAAAATTATAAAACAATTTTGAATTATTATTGTCTAAGAAAAAAAACTAACAAATATATGTAACAATTGATTTTTGGATTATGTAATAATTGACTATATATTATAATTATTTAATGTATACATTGCTTACATGTGCATAGCATATTAGTTTAAAATTGTTTCAGTTTTATAGAGATGATATTAAAAAGGAATTCATTTCAAATATAAAAGAAGAATAATAGTTGTGATGCAGCATAGTCCCTACCTCTACCACTAATTAATTGATTCTCCTTGCATAAAGCTCTCCGCACATACATTTGTTCTCCAAGACACACAACCAGCTATGCACAACTACTTTTGTATTCAATAACACCCTTTGGTTAGTCATTCATATTCAAAGCCATCATTAATTAGTGTGGGTCCCAGATGTCATGAGGAGGAAACATTCCTTGTGAAATATGTTACTAAATAATATTTAAAAATGTGATTTGTATATTTATTATTTTAATAAACCTTACACAAAGCTTTAGACATAGTCAAAACTCTAAACACATGCATTTATTCTCCACACACACTTCCTCTGAAATGCCACCTCTGCACATGCAAAACAACTTCTGCGCAGCTACTTCCATATGCATGCTATATATAACAATAATTAGATTCAAGATTATTAAATAATTGTTGTTACAATTGGGTCGGAGGTTGATTTTATTATTTCAAAATGACACATAATGGTTTCAAATATGTGCGGAAGGATGGTGTGTGGATTAAGGAACATAAACCTCTGCAATTAGACGTGGCACATCGCTATGTCTAAGTGATTATTGGTAATATCCATTGACATTCAAAGTTATGATTAATTGATGTCGGTCCAAATGTTGTGAGGAGGAAGCATTCCTTGCAAAATATATTTTAATAAACCTTGCACAAAGCTTTTGGCACAATCAAATCTCTGGAACATGCATTTGTTCTCTACACAATGCACGTACCCACGTACCCCGTTCTTCCACATGTAACCCATACTTCACACAATAAAATCTTCAAACAAATGAAACATAATAATATTATTTTGAAATGCATAAAAAATATCAGCATAAGCACATATGTCAATTAACACTTCTTTAGTGTATCATAATCAATTTCTTTTGTGCTCAAGACTTTCGCAAGCAATTGATTAAATAATTAAGCATATGTACAGGGTTGTATTATTGGTGATATTTTAATAATAAATCATGAATATCACCATATTATGAATATTTATACTCATGATATTGTATATTGGATATGAAGCACAGAGAAGTTGATTGTGCGGCATTGTATGTTAGCTTTGCACATACCCCGCTAGTAAAAGCTCTGTACAATGAAACATAACAATATTATTTTTAAATGTGCAAAAAACTATTTGCATAATCACATATGTCAATGAACACCTTTCGCAATGTATTAGAATCAGTTCTCCTGTTCTCAATACTTTGGCAATTAATTGATTAAAGAATTACACATATGTGCAAGATTGTATTATTAACAATATTTTAATAATAAATAATACATACCATTGTATTATGAATATTGCTACTCATGATATTGTATATTGGCTATGAAGTGCGGAGAAGTTGATTGTGCAGCATTGTATGTTAGCTTTGAACTTTTATGCACTCACTCTTCGCACTCAGACAAAGCTTCACACTCACACATGTGTCTCGATAAAAAATATATAGTATCATTCCCATCTACACACATGAATTGTTGAGAAATGGCAACAAGAAATTCCAGATTAATTTGTCCTTGAATTAACTGAAAAATAAAATCAAATTCTATTCTCATAGCAACTTGTAAATAGTTAATTAAGTTTAATTAACTTAATTAGCTTAGGAATTTTGAGTTGGAAGTCTTTATATAGTCATGTATATGTTCTCCCTAAGTTTTAGGGGTCCAGTATGAGTTTAAATTGAGTTGGAAATTAGATCGCTCAGTTTACTGAGTTAAGTTCAATTAAATTAGTTCCAAACTATTTGTGGAACTAATAGAGATTTAACAGTCAATTGGTGCACTAGTGCATCCACAAGTGTCACTCTAGTTAACTGAATATTCCCTCATCAGAAACTCATGCATGTCGATTATGAGAAAGACCCAATTGAGACTAGAGTGCAGGGACAGTGTACTATTAGTTTTATTATTTACTGGAGTGTAAATATCATTCATGCATCAAAGATTGATCCTATATTTGGATTGCGCAGTTTTGGAAGTATGAATTCCCTTTAAATTTAGGTTATTCATCCAAGGAATTATGCAAGATATTAGGGGCTTGGAGAGCTACAGAATTAGCTAAGTGTTGGCCAAGAGCTAGCTTGTGAGCTGAGAGAGTTGAGCATACTTGTACGAAATTGCTCTAGTGATAAAAAGCTTTGTATCTTCACCCATATTTATGATATATGCAATACAGATTGTGGGGTTTTGAGCAGTGGTTTTCCCCATATACATCTTGTGTTATGTGCTATTGATTTATCTTCTTCTTCTTCATATTGTTTTCATCGATATATTGGATTTCGTTGGTTGAAAGTAGAAGTAGATTCTTGTCATGTGCTTTAGTACATTGCATGAGCTTGTGAATCTACAGGATTTTCTACATGGTATAAGAGCTGAGAACAATATACTAGAGGATATTTCAAATTTTTGAGTTTTGGGTTACAGGTTAAATTTGAATTTGCAATACATACTTTAGGAATGGTAGATTGCATTCTACGGTTTGTGGATTGAGTATTCCTTGGAAGGCAGATCAAATTTTATAGCCTGGAGGGACATAATGGAGGTTGTACTAGAGGATAATGGATTGAAGGAATTCGTTGATCAAGAAATTCCTAAACCAAAAACATCGGATGCACAAAATTTGGCTGAATGGAAGAAGTATGTGGTGAAGGCGAGGCAAATAATCCTTGAGGGAGTTAGAGGCCACATATTCTAGAGTCTCCATATAAAGGAAACTCCATATGCTATGTGGAAAAAATTGATGGACTTGTATTAGAACAACAGTGACCAAAGGAAATTGGCACTGAAGGACAAACATTGAAAAATCAAAATGGAGAAAGGCGAGACGATTCCAAAATACTTGCCCAAGTTCACTCAATGTCATGATGAACTTGGAAGTGTTGCAATCATGCTTCCCGAGGATGATATGGTGAGTATTTCTCTTCTAAGACTCTCAAAGAGTTGGCATAGTTATCAGGAATCTGTCAATGTTCAAGAGAAGTTATCAGCTTGGGAATTACTGTGGTCAGATTTGATGTAGGATGAGTTCAGGAGGAACACTAGGGATGGCTCTTCATCAAAGACTGATGATGAAGAGAACTATCCCTTACAGATTAAGGTGAAGAAGGGGAAAGGGAAAGCTTCCCATTCCAAATCAGATTCTTATCATGGAGGTAAGAAGAAAGACATGACAAAATTTAAGTGCTTTCATTGTCATGAGCAGGGTCATTTTGCTACAAATTGTCCACTAAATAATTCCAAGAAGAAGTCCTCAGGAGGAGCGATGGGAGAGGCTTTGGCCTCTCAAATAGAATTGGAATTTTCCCTCATTTCATGCATGTTGTCATCAATGATGGGAAGTGTATGGTACTTAGAAAATGGAGCTTCATTCCACATGGCTGGTGACAAAAAGTTATTAAGTGAACTAGAGGAGAAAGATCTCCAGATGCATATTGAGATGGGTGATGAAAGGAAGTATAGTGTTACTGGATTGGGCACGATTACTTTTTAGAGGAAGCATGGGGCTCCAGTCACTTTGAAGAATGCTATGTATGTGCTCAAGCTGGAGAAGGACTTGGTATTCATTTCCATTCTTTAGGATAGAGGCTATGATGTGATCTTCTCGAAAGGAAAGACATTCCTTCGACACATAGCCATGGGTCAAGTAAAGAAGATAGGGATTCAAGTGAAGAATCTCTATAAGTTGGAGGTAGAGGAGTGTGTTTCTTTGAGCACAAAAGTAGAAAGGGTGTAGAGCCAAGACATTGGAAAGTTTTGGCACAGGTGATTGGGCCACTTGCATCATAGGGCTTTGAAGATATTGCAGCAGATCTCTATCAGTCTTCCCAAAGGTACGCTTGAGCAATTTGATACATGTAAGGGGTGTACTTTGGGAAAATACACCAAGTCTTCCATTCACGACAAAGATAGTCAAGTAGAGACTATTCTAGAGTGAGTCCATTCAGATGTGTGTGGAACATTCTCGATAGCATCCACAGCCAAACATAGGTATTATGTTATTATTTTTTATGACTATTCTTATAAATGTTGGTTATTTTTCATGCAGAAAAAGGATCAAACTTTCACAAAGTTTTGTGAGTTTAAAGCATTAGTGGATAAAATGTCAAGAAAGAAGGTTAAATATCTACATAGTGATAACAATGGTGATTATGTCTCAAATGAGTTTAAAAACTTCTGTGCAGCGGAAGGGATTAAACATAATGGGGTGGTTGAGAGGAAGAAAATAAGCATAGTAGGGGAAGCGAGAGAAATGTTGCATGATCAGGGCCTACCACTACACTTGTGGGCTGAGGCATGCAACACATCGGTTTATGTTCAGAACCGTATCCCACATCAGATACTTCAGATGAAGATACTAGAGGAGTCTTATTCCGGTAAGAGGCTAGATGTTGGTCACTTCAGGATTTTTGGGTCATCAGTTAATTTCTATGTGACCAAAGATGCATGGAAGAAGATTTAGCCCACAATAGAGTTGTGGATATTTTTGGGGTACACTAATACACCTCATAATTATCGGGTGTGCTTCCCAACTAGCAAGATGGCAGTGGTTTGTAGGGATGTCAGAGTTGATGAGGAGAAGGTCATGTGAGTTTCCCTTGAGAGGGAGCTTGAGCTACACGCGGGATGAGGATATTTTAGCTCCTAAGGTTGGGGAGCCTCATATTGATGTGGAGTAGCGACATGCAGAGGATCCGGGAGTGGAGACATCCACTTAGGCAGAGTCTTCCAGAGAGGGAAGAAAGTGCACCAGAGATGCTAACAGATTGTTGGATGATGCACGAGAGAATATGGGAGCACCCACTTCTCAACACAAGCAGAGGAGGTCACCTAAGAGGTACATTGGATACATGGCTCTTATGGGAAAATGTGTTGTGATAAAGCAATCTTCCTTTAAGGAAGCAATGCAGTAGCCAGTTTGGGTTGATTCCATGGTGGAGGAGTATGAATCCATAGTTTGTAACAATGTTTGGGAAGTGGTCCCAAGACCGAGGACAAGTTAGTGGTGAGCTGCCATTCGATTTACAAGGTAAAGAAAGCTACAAATGGTAGTGTGGAGAAGCATAAGGCTATATTTGTAATCTGTGGCTTTTCACAGGTAGAGGGGATTGACTATGATGAGACCTTTGCTCTTGTTTCAAGGTACTCATCGATCATATCTATATTGGTACTATCATCACATATGGGTTGGAAGATACATCAGATGGATGTAAAGATAACCTTCCTTAATGGCATGGTTGAGGAAGAAGTGTGCATAGAGCAGCCTAAAGGTTTTGAGACCTTTAACCATGAGTTTCATGTGTGCCAGCTCAAGAGATTGTTGTATGGGCTGAAGCAAGCACCTTGTGCTTCGCACACCAGGATAGATAGCTACTTCACCGGGTTGGGCTTCACAAGAAATGAAGCGGATGCAAACTTGTACCACATAGTGGTGGAAGGTAAATTGTTGATTATTGTACTTTATGTTGATGATCTCATACTGACACGCGATGATCAATTAATCAATTCTTGCAAGGACGACCTTGCAAGAGAGTTTAAGATGAAGGACATGGAGCTCATGCATTACTTTCTTAGCATGGAGGCATGGAAATGATATGGGGAGTTGTTTCATATCAGGGCAAGTATGCCAATGAGATGCTCAGGAGATTCTGCATGGAGAGCAGCAAACCCATGGAAACTTCTTTAGCAAGTAACTAGAGGAAGGAGGATGCTACTTCAAGGGAATTAGTGGAAGCTACTATTTACAGGCAGCTTGTGGGTTCACTCATGTACTTGGTGAACACACGACCGGATATAGGTTATGCAGTTAACTAGCTTAGTCAAGCGATAGTTAGGCCTACCACGATGTATTGGAAGGCAGGAAAGCATGTGTTGAGATACCTGAGGGGCACTTCTCAGTTCTCAGTATGGATTATGGTACATACGAACAAAGGGGGTGAAGCTTCAAGGCCTCACCGATGTAGATTAGGAAGGGATTCCATCTGACAGGAAGAGCACATCAAGAGGGATATTCTGTATTGGTTCAATGGCAGTTTCTTAGTACAAATAGGAAACATAGATCAGTTGCACTCAATTTGAAAGAGGAAGAGTACATGGTTGCGGGTCGGGCAGCATGTGAGGCCATCTAGATGAGGAAGATCCTGGTTGGTTTGTTTGGTCAACAGACGGATCCAACTGTGATTTACTGCGATAATCAGAGTTGTATCAAACTCTCTGAAAATATTGTTTTTCATGATCGTTCCAAGCATATTGATATTCGGTATCATCATATCAAACGTTGTGTATTGAGGAGGATTATGTTGTTAGAGTATATTCTCATGGAGAAGCAAGATGTTGACATTTTGACAAAGGTATTGTCAAGATGTAAATTCGAGTTTCACATAGGCAGGATCAGGGTAGCCAATAATCCCTTTCTTGTTGAGAGGGAGTGTTGAGAAATGGCAACAAGAAATTCCAATTTAATTTTTCCTTGAATTAAAATGAGAATTAAAATCAAATTCTATTCTCATAACAACTTGTCAATAGTTAATTAAGCTTAATTAACTTAATTAGCATAGGAATTTAGAGTTGGAAGTATTTATGTTCTCATGTATATGTTCTCCCTAAGTTTTAGGGGTCCAATATGAGTTTAAATTTAGTTGGATATTAGATCGCTCAGCTTATTGAGTTAACTTTAGTTAAATTAGTTCCAAACTATTTGTGGAACTAATAGAGAGTTAACAGTCAGTTGGTGCACTAGTGCATCCACAAGTGTCACTCTAGTTAACTGAAGATTCCCTCATCAGAAACTCATGCATGTCAATTCTGAGAATGATCCAGTCGAGACTAGAGTGCAGGGACAATGTACTATCAATCGTATTATTTACTGGAGTGTAAATATCATGCATGCATCAGAGATTGATCCTATGTTTGGATTGCGCATTTTTGGAAGCATGAATTCCCTTTAAATATGGGCTATTCATCCTAGGAATTGCACAAGAGATTAGGGGCTTGGAGAGTTACATAATTGGCTAAGTGTTGTCCAAGAGCTAGCTTGTGAGCTGAGAGTTGAGCATACTTGTGTGGAATTGTTCTAGTGAGAAGAATCTCTGTATCTTCACTCATATTTCTAATATATGCATTATAGATAGAGGGGTTTTGAGCAGTGGCTTTCCCCAGATGCATCTTGTGTTATGTACCATTGATTTATCTTCTTCTTGTTCATATTGTTTTCATCGATCTATTGGCTTCTGTTGGTTGAAAGTAGAAGTAGATCTTGTCATGTTCTTTAGTACATTGCATGAGCTTATGAATCTACATGATTTTCTACATGAACTACCACATCCATACAACTTCCTCTGCATAGCTACTTTCATACTCAATGCATTTTTTCTTCACACACACTTTGTATGAACATCCACCTCTATACATGCACAACTACGTTTTCATAGCTTCCTCCACCCATGCAGGACCACTTCCGCACAACTCTCTCCACACAGCTTCCTCCACACAAATCCTTTCGCGCAGCTAGTTTTGTACACATGTTATATATAACAGTCATTAGATTCAACATTATTAAATAATCATTGTTACATTTGGGTTGGAAGTCGATTCTCTTGTTTGGAAATGACAACATAATGGCTTCAAATATATGTGGAACGATGGTGTGTGGAACAAGGAACATAAACCTTCGCACTTCGATGTGGTACAATGATTAAGATATCTTTGTATTGTGAATGGCATTAGAATTTTGTTTTCACATCAGACTTGGAGTATTTTTATTTAATGGTAATGCCATGTATATCGTCCAATTTACATATGACTTTCCTTTCTCTCTGTGATATTGTTCTACTTGTTGATATTCATTCTCTATCTTCACATAACCTTGAATATAATAAAATTTGAAAGCCATGTTTCATTACACATGCAACAATGTAACTAACCATTAGAAGAGACAACTAAACTATGTCAAGATAACAGGTCCACCTTGCCATGCAAAAAGTTTTGCTTCCTTCATCATGTTGACTATCTTTGTTGTAAAGGTTTGCATCTCATACTAAACAAGGCAATTCAAATATGGAGAATTACTAGTACATATAAAAAGTAAACATGATAAGGGCCCACCTTACCCTGCAAAAATTTCTTCATTATGAACTTTTTCTCATATTATAGAAAAATATAATATGACTATAATATCAAAAGGTAAACACAAGTACCAATTAATAATAAATAATGCATATCTTTGTATTCTAAATATCGCTAGTTAATTTTCATAGATTTGTGAATAAATTTACCATTAAATAAATTTGACTTTGTTATTATGCTAATTTAATTTAATTTATATGTATGATTTTTGGGTTTATAATTTTTTAAGTTGGGCATTCCTTGTGCAAATCTTTCACTATGCAAAAGAAGATTGCTCTGCACAATGAAACTTTTCATTGTAAACTTCGGAGAATGACATATGTGCACATGGATATTTGCTAATTATTTGATTAAAATTTGTAATGGCACTATCAAATCTTAACTCAGGTGAATTGCGGTTAGTAATTATACTCTTAAGAGATGTATGTCTCAGATCCAAACTATAGTCAAATGTTAATTTTCATTTTAATCAATAATGCAACATAAGATATCAAAAAAAATCTCAAAGCATGTGTTTGAGAACAAATAAAACATGTTATCATAAAATTGATAGAGTCAAATAGTTTTAAATGAAAAATAGTTATTGTAGTTCAATCTATAAATAGCGAATACTTCAAATCCTGTTTAGATTCAAGACATAGGCATTAAAAACAAACTTGCTCAACATAATTGAAATTGTAATACCGAGATTTATTTGATTGTATGCAAAAAGGGTGCGTCATAAAAATAAATGATTAATTAATATGCATAGTCACAGTCATAGTCATAGTGACCTTTGATTATGAAAAATGTGGCAGTGTGGATCAACTACAATGAAAATTTTCTCCAGATTTCTACATTCCACAAAATGAAATTTGTGCAGTTCTGAAGACATTGTGCTAGTATTCTCTTATTAAGAGATATATGTCTAAGATCCAAACTATTGCCAAATGTTCAATTTTATTTAAAGAAATAACACGACACTAAATATAATAGAAAATCTTAAATCATATCTTTGGAAATTTATAGAAAAAATTATCATAACCTTCATACAAAATCAGATTCAACAAGAATTGTGTTCAAAATCAACTGTTAATGAACATAGTTACAATTTAGATATGTACAAGATCATATTCAAAACATAGTCATAAAAGTCAAATTTGTTGAACATAGATGGAATTGTGCAAGGAAAAATGTAAAGTAAATGCATTTATTCTGGTGGAAACTAGTATTGTGCTTCTATAATTGTAACACTAAAAAAGGCATATGCAACCAAAAAACAACAATTTTTATATAGTAATTAGAAAATAACCCCCCCCCCCCCCCCATCCCGATCCCATCCAAAATATCGCCCCTATTGGCTTATTTGACTTCCCCCTGATAGGTTCGCTGACTGGAAATTGAAAACCCAATCCTGGATTCTCCAATTTGATGGTGCTTTAAAAAGAAACCCAAGGGTGGCAGGAGGGAGATGGATTCTCTTCAATTGTGAAGGAATAAGAGTGGATAAGTATGCCTGGGGACTAAGTATCTAGACCAATAATGAAGCGGAAGTTTATGGCTTATATATGGGGCTCCTCCTAGCCCAGAAGAGGGAATTTAAAAACATTACAATTCTGGGTGACTCCTTCTTGGTAATTAGACACTTAAGAAATTCCTCCCTCGCACAAGATAATCACCTAAGCCAGATGCTTATTCTTGTTCAAAGCATTCTTCTTTCCTTCGAAATATTGCGAGCTTGACACATTCTCTCAAACATTAACCCAAAGGAAGACCTAATGGAAAATAAATATTGTAGCTTAAATAAAGTGTCTTTAGAAATTAGTGGAGTCCCTAGTTTCTACACTATCCCTTAACTTTTGTTAGAAAATTGGAAAGGAAAAAATATTTTCTTTATGTTGATAATTACTTGTGATGTCTTTATATTATTATTAACTTTCTTATGTTCTCTTTTATCATTGTTCATAAAGAAGTTACCAAAACCAAAACACAAATATCAAGGACACTAGATGTAGGCACTCAACCAGGGCTAAAACCCCTATATAGAGGAAAACCCAGTCAAATAAATATTCCTTTTGTAATTCAAAATGAGATGGACCAAGACCTTCCTCCTCCACCAAGTCAGCCTTCCAAAATGATTCAACAACCTTTAATAGTCCATTATTGTCCAATAGTTTCAGAAATCCATAAATTCGACTTCTCAACTTTAGAACTTTGACCCCTAGCAACAGAACATAAGTTTTGACCCTTCCAGTAGCTTAGCACCTTCACATGTGTGTGTGTGTGTGTGTGTGAGAGAGAGAGAGAGAGAAAGAGAATATCGACTTCTTATACTTGAGATAGGCCTCCTTATCCTTCGCCAACCCTATTCAACTTCTTAAATTTGCAGTTTTTAATGCCCCAGTAATTGAAAATCAAACTTGATGAGTGAGTTCTCCAAATGAGGTCAATTTTCTGCCTTTATATACTAGTTTATGCCCCTCGGTTTAGGGTGACTTGTCTAATTTGAGGCTGACTTGGTAGAGGAGCCCTAGAAGACCTAATTTACATGAAAATAAATTTATTTCTTGACAAATAAATCCCAAGAAGGGTTCTTTACATTATGACATGACAAGGACACTTGAAATAAACCCTAGAGGCCTGAAATGGAGGCTTTGACCTATAAAAAATTGACCCAAGCATGAAACCCATGCTTTAATAAGTCAATTTCTTTAATACTAAAAATTATTTTTCTTTCTTTTGATAAATACATTACATCATGACTCATGTACAATTATGAAGACCCATACTAGTTACATTTTTCAACACTCCCTCTTAACTAGGGAGGTATTCATAATTACAAATATATAGAGGTACATGGAAGATATCCAAAATGAACTATACAGATTTCTAACACACTCAATGCTACGGACTAGAAACCTGACCCGAGTATTCTATTCGGGTGGGACTAAGATGAACTCAAGCTTTCAGCCAGTATAGATACCATCAGTCTTACTTGCGAACCATCAACCTAGGGATCTAAGTGCATATTGAAGGTAAGAGCTCCATGACCAATTACACCCTCCCTCTTCCAGATCTAGACATCAACACATAGGTCAGCCAAATCTCCTCCCAAGCATCATCCATTAGATGGTTCATCTCTACCTAAAAAACTAGATATATAAATTTGTCAAAACATGCTTCCTAAGTGTTCATACGTATTTATGGAGAGATTTACTTGTTAAACAAAAAGCCAAATCAAAAATAAACTTTCAAATATACATATACAAGTAAACACAAACCTTTGGGGTTCTCAATCATCTTGATTCCACTTATTTATTCATATTCAAATATTCAGAAGCTTTTCTTCTTTCATTTCTTCAATAGCACCAAGATATCCTCAATACATTGCAGATCTATTCATTCTCTGATTTCTTCTACAAGGTATCCGTCTTGACTCATAATATGCCCTCCCTCTCATTTGGGGAGATGTACTCTTTTCTTCTAACCATGGTCCCCCTTAACTTAAGGAGATCAACAATTTTCTTCTTCTATAACATCGGTGAAGCTCTTCAACCTTTCATGACTTCATCAAGGTAATCTTAATCATCATCATCCTTATAGATTCCCTCATCATGCTCGTCATTTTTTTCAATTAAGAATATCTCCAACATCTTGAAGATTATGTACCTACAAAACTTTAATAGCAAACACAACCAAATACATATAGAAGCATGAGGTTAATTATGTTAAATTCTTATAATGGAAGCATCAAAGAATTCATACTTTGAAAAAAAAACAATTAAACCTGGATAGGTTCATAATTATCAAGAGACATGTATTTTTACATACTAGACTTCAACTTCTTGCTAGGGATTTGTCATAAACCCTAGACTTCATATTTGAGATACAAAGCCTTAGATATCAGCAATTCATCAAAAAACAATTCTACTATGCATATAAGGTATCTTCAATTTGTTTTTACCTAACATATTTCTACTAGGGTTTGTAAAAAACCCTAGATGTTGTCATTATATCGAAAACAATATCATCATATACTAGAATATTAATCTTCTACGAGGGTTTTACAAACTCAAGAATTTTGCAAACTAAGACATGAGTATCAACAATTAGGTTAACATACTTGCATATGCATATATATATATATATATATATATATATATATATATATATATATATATAGATATAAGATTTCATGCACTCGCCTCTCATATCAATAATCATACATACTAGGTAAACCTAGGACACAAACATCAATACATCAAAGTTAGATATACAACAACTTCATTCAGACTAGGGTTTCGATCTTAGGACCTCATTTTAGATAATACAAGGGTCTTTCTTAAAAACCCTAAAGTTCTAGGGTTTCAATACATAACACAAACATTGACAACAAATACTAAAGGACTAGGTTTTTCATCATAACAATGCCAAAACCCTAGACATCAAGAGAATAAGATTTCTAGACTTCATCAACAACCATAAGTGCACTAGGGTTTCTTAATCAATATTGACTTACCCTTAGGTTAGGGTTTTATAGTGAAACTTTTTAGAGTTCCATGAGAATGATAATATAATGAGGGTAGATTCAATCTAATGATTAATCACCCTAACCAGAATCTCTGTGATTTAAAATCCTAGATATAACGATGTCAGTAATGTAAAGAAATTTTTTAAAAGAGAATGAACATACCTTTTCTATGAAGAGAAATTTATGACAAAGTTTATAGTCTAAGACATACCTTGAGTTTATTCTTAACAAACCTTCTAGGATATCAATTATTGATGGGCTTCAAAATATCTTCTTCCATTCTTCAAATATATCCTTTGAATTATCCTCAATAATCTTGAGCATTTAGTAATCTTTCCTAACCAAGGAAAAAATAAAAAATAAAAAGTTTATTAGCATATAATATAAACAAGTCTTGATATGAAAGGGAAACCAAAGATAAGGAGGAGACAAAGAACAAGATACTTATCTTTCAGTGAAATGGCGAGGGTTCCCTCTTAATCCAATATTTAGGGATACCTATAACTCATCAAAATAATTCAAAAATGTTCTAGCAAGACATGTTAGGCCTGCAAACTCTAAGAATAAAAACATAAAGGAAAACAATACAAAACTTAAAATAGAATCATACGTGAGGGATAGTATTCCCTAAGAGTTCTTGGAAAATAGATCTTTGGCCTTGGATTCTTCAATCGTGTTTCTCTTAGGTGGATATTTGTCTACAACATTTGCATGTTCCCTTTCTATCTTCTTATTACTTGGATTCTCAGAACAACGACTTTTATAATGACCCATGTTATGACAATTGTAGCATTCAATATTTGATATGTCAAATTTCTTCTTTGGTCCCTTGAACTTCTCGAAGGTTCCCTTCTTCTTCTGATGAGAGGAATAGGCATTAGATATGTTTTTTTCTTCATCCTCCTTCTTTTTGTTTACTAACGATACTCTATCTTCTTCTTGACTACATGCATTCCACATGTGTTCAAATGATGGATTATCCTTCCAATTGTTGAGTCATGATGCAAAGGCACTCCAAAATTTTGGTAGTCCTAGAAGAGCACTGATTACGAGCTCCTTTTCTTGGAAAAATTAATCTACTTCTTGGAGTTCATCTCTAATTCTAGATATCTTTATGTTGTAGCAGCTACAACCACCCTTCAAAATTTCACCTATGCTTTGATTTTGGAGCCTTCCTTCCTATCCACAAGAGATTATCTTGCACTAATATTCATGTTATGACTGAGACTTATATTTTTCACTTGTGCTTGTGATTTCTTGTTTCCACACTTAACTCATCTTGCTAAGTCATAAGTTGATCTCCCGACTTGGTCTCACAGTAGTTTTGGGCTTGCCTCCAGAAACTACACAATGCTTGAGGGAAAGAAGCTTTGATGATTAGAATTGTGCAGTTTAGGCTGGAAATCAACCTTGAGCTTAGAAATTAAGTAGTCATGTAAGGCAACCTAGCACTGAGCCCAGAAACTATGCAATCCCTCAATGAGCTCAGAAATTGTGTAGTGCACTGAGCTGAAAAGTTTCCCAGTTCCCTAGAATTGTGCAGTCTTTCCCAGCGGTGTGCATGGAAACTTTCGCCAAAAAAGGAAAAATATAAAAATCATCCCTAAAAAATAGGGATCCATTATTAGTATCCCGAAGGAGGCACTTTCGATATTTTTAGAAACTTTCGTCAAGTGTCACGTTTTCCTTGATTTTAGGCATATGCATCATAAACCCTTGTTTGCTCAAATCTATTTAATCATTGCCTCTAGAGCTCATTTCCACATTCAATCTTGGAGCTCAAGGATTCACAAGGAGATTAAGGAACCTTCGGTGTGGTTGTCATTTCTTTTCTAGGTAAGTTTCCCTTTTGTCGTCTTTTGTCGCTTTTTCTGTTTATTTTTGTCGTTTTGCTTATGTAAGTGATGTTTTACTTTCCTATCTTCATATTTGTTGGCGTTTCTACTTATTTTAACTTGTAGAAGTGTTTTCTAATTTTTTTATTTCCTTTCACAAGTGTCACATCGATTTTCATATTTTTATGCCAATGGTCATCGTTGTAGTGAATCTCCTTACATACTTCATTTTCCTTCTGTTTTATCAGTTTTTACACTTGATCTACATTGATTTACTCATACTTAGTAATTTTTTTCACTCAAGCTCACATAATCATTCGCTTCTGCTCTTTTTTCACACTTCCACTGGGCAAATTTGCACTTTCCTTCTTCAGATCTTGCCTTGTCTAGTTGCAAACTATGCAATCCTAAGGCTCAAGCCAAGAGCTTGGCATATGGAACTCTATAGTTCACAGTACAAGATGGCCCAATTTTGCATTGCATAGTTCTAGGGGTCAGCTTGTCACCTTTTCCATTGAGACTGTGTAATGCTCAGTCTCTGCCCAGGCTGAACTACGAATTGTGCGGCCTCAAGACTCAGGCTTCACCCTTTGCTGTTAAGACTTCACATTGCGTATTTCCCACAACTAGTCTCCCTTGCTTGGTGATGAAAAATGCACAATTCCTCTCATCAATTTCCCAGTTTATTGTTTAATCATGCTTTGAAGGTAGATTTGTTAAAGCTAATGTTTTCTTACCATGAGTGTCTTTTTTGTCCCACAGATAAACTATTGTGAAGCACTTCTCTCCAAAATTCATTGTTACCATGGAATCAAAGAGAGATGCTTTAAAAGAGACCACGGAAAGAAGTATTAGGGAAGCAGTTGAGAAAACACCTATAGACATGCTAGTGTATGCGGACTCTCAACTATTTATAGTAAATGGGTCAACACTAACATGGCATCAAGTTAATGAATCTCTTTCATAAAAGAGCCTTGAGGTAGATATAGAGGACCCGCGGGTTCATCTCAATATCTGGCTGTGAAGACTACACAAGGTTGCATGTAGATATCCAACCTTCCCTTGTGCAGATGTCATAAGCCGGATTATTTCATAAATCTATGAGAAGACCATGACATTCAACAGTACCAATAGAAAAAATCTTGCTACCTTTCATGGCAAAAGATTATCAACGCATCTATCGCTTTCTCAAGCCAGTGAAACTCATGGACTCATTTTTCTATGCCACCAAGATCTATGTGAATACATGAGACATTCTCAAAGGCTGGGTGAAAGAGCCATCAAAGTTTTGACAGACACCCACCCATTCATATAAGATAAAGTCTCTCAAGAAGGCCTACCAGCTCTTGGTTATCTTAGCTTGTAGGATCCATGGTCAACAGAGCATGGAGACATTTCCTGAAGGGTGGGCAGTCTTATTGAACTAGATTGTGAATGAGGGGAATTCGTTCTATTGGTCAAATTTGTTGGCTTGACAGTTGAGATCCCATGTAGCATAGGCCTGGAGTCCTCCCAAGGGTGAGCAAGCAATGTTTTATGTCTACATATTTACTGGATGCAATTTATGCACAACATCAGTTTCCTGGCATGAACTATACATGGACACCACGAGAAATTGTTGTGCATATCTATTGCAAGTTTCTATCGGATTGCATTCATTGAGGAGTATTAGAACATCTAACTCACGATTTCATCATCTCACTTTACAAGCTCACCTTTGAAGAAGATCCACCTTGCATGTCACGAGGATAAATGGAGGAAATAACAGAGATCATAGATTGGTATGGTTCACTCGGTGGCACCTTCCTTAGCCTTGTCTGGTGGAGAGAAGGTGCCACATGTTTTACCAAGGTATGCCACTGACAAGCTTGTCATGCAATAAGTGTCATATCATCTGTTAGGTCCCTATACTACTAGTGTAACCCCTTATTGTGATTAGTGCAACCCCTTTATTATATTGTTGTGCCCATGTAGTCCCCATATTTTTATTATTGTGCCCCATAGAAGCCCACTATTGTTATTGTTGTGCCCTTACATTATTAGTGTTATGTTAGCTCTAATTACATTATGACCCCTTAGACTCCTATATATAGAAACGAGGTCTTGTCATTGGTATCATCCAAGAATTGTTCATTTGTGTAATGTAAAGGAGGTTTCCCCCTCAAAGAGGTTGATTTATAAGGCATTGATCTTTCTTTTCTATCTTTTTGTGAGTTGATTTCATAAAATTTGGTATTAGAGCTTTGGATTCTAGGGTTTCGCTACTCCAAACAGGTCATCGTGGAATTTTCGATATAATTTTTTTCTACGAAGTTTCAAAAGATTTAAAAAACCCATTTGAGCTGAAATCGTTCTAAACCTTAGGTCCGAATTTCAGATCTTGTCTCACTATATTTTCAGAGATATTATCTGAGGAAGTTAGGGTTTTTGCAAGCTCTAGAATTCCATTTCAAACACGTAATCATGGAATTTTCACTATAATTTGTTGTCTACGAAGGTTCAGGCTCTAAAATTACAATCCATATGAGCTAAAATCATGGTGAAGCTCGGTCCTGAATTTCAGATCTTTTTTTCTATATTTTCAAAGATACAATCCAAGACATTTAGGGTTTCTGCAGGCTCCCGAATTACATCCCAAACAGGTGACCTGGGGAAAATCGTCATAACTTTCTCTTTGAGCATCAAATTTAAATTTCTTAAGAATATACAGAAAGAGGACAAACTTTAATTTTCTGTGTATTGTTTTTAGATTCGAAGGTCGAAATAGTAACATGTGGCACTTCGTACAAGTTCGCTCTACTGCAAACATATATAAGAAGGTCATCTTGGGAGATTGGGCATAGCTCTTTCTTGGAGAATCCAATTTCGATTACACTAGTGGCATTGGAAAGAGGACACAGAGGGCTACTGCAGGTCACAATTTCAAACCTTGGAGATCTGAAATTACAGAGTTACAGGAATTTCAAGATCGAGCTCCAAAAATCAAGAAAAGGTGATATGAGGAAGTTTGATGGAAAGGATCCCGTAAATTGGATACTACAGATGGAAAAATATTTTGATCTACATGATGTACAACTGTTACAAAAGGTACGTATTGCATCTTCATACTTAGAATTGAATCAATTTTGATTGTATAAAGGGATTTTTTTCTCGTAAACCACTTGTCACTTGGTCAATTTTCACAGAGGAAATGATAACACATTATGAGGATACAAAGAGCAACACCTTCTTTATCCAATTAATAAATCTCAAACAAAAGGATTCAATGGCAGAGCACATTGTGGACTTCCAAAAATTAAATATAAGGGTAAATGATATTCCAGAGAAGAAAACGATTGATGTCTTCATAGGGATTTTAAAGGATAACATTCAACATGAGGTTCGTCTTTGGGAACCTGATTCATTGGAGAAGGCATTCAGGTTGGCAAGAAGAATTGGAAGTGGAATTATGGAAACAAGGAATCCTACCACTCACAACTATAAATATGGAAATGTTTTTTCTCCTAGCATTCCACAACCTACAAGGTTTATGCCACAACAATTGGAAGAAAAAAGAGAAAAAGGACTTTGTTACATTTTTTATAGAAAATACACTAAAGGTCATAATTGTGCTGAGAAGAAATTATTTTACATAAATTGTGAAGAGGGGAAAGAAAAGGATCAAGAAACATCAAAATAAGAGGATATACACTAGGAACCAACCCCAGAGAAAGAAGAAATGAATCCGATTATATCTTCTAAATCATTGGCAAGAATTACCACTCCTCAAACTCTCAAGATAGAAGGACATATCAAGAAGAAAAAGGTTCAAGAAGTGAAAGATCACATCGAGCATCAAGGAATGAATCCGACCATATATTGTAATGGATTGGCAGGAATTACCACTCCTCAAAATATCAAGATAGAAGGACATATCAAGAAGAAAAAGGTAATAGTATTGATTGATTTAGGCAACACCCTTAATTTTATTCATTGTAAGATAGCGAAGGAATTGAATTGCTTCCTATATCGAGCATCAGAATGTAAAGTGATGGTTTCAAATGGAAGAACCATAAATTGCTCTAGAAAGTGCCATAATATCAAGCTATCCATGGGGGATATGTTTTGAATAGTCCAATGCTTTCCATTCCAATGGGTGGTGTTGATGTTGTACTAGGAGTCCAATGGCTACAATCTCTGGGTATGATAACTTTTAATTTTCAAGAACTCCTATTGAATTTTTTTCACAAGGAAAGGAAGTTGAATTAAGGGGTATTGGAGGGAAACCGAGAAAGAAAAATCGAATGGCAAAGCTACTAAAGGAATAACAATGTAGTGTAATTGCACAATTATGTTCGCTAGAGGTTCCCACGTCGAAATCATCTATTTCTCCAGATCTCCAAAAAGTCTTGGATAATCATTCCAAGGTATTTGAGACCTCGAAAGGCCTCCCACCTATTTGTGATCATGATCATGCTATTCATTTTCCAAGAAGTGTTCCTCCAAACATCAGGCCTTATAGATATCCCTTTGCCCAAAAGAGTGAAATTGAGCGTATGGTTGCAGAAATGCTAGAGGCTGGTATAATTCAACCTAGTCAAAGTTCTTTCTCTGCTCTAGTAGTATTGGTGCACAATAAGGATGGATCATGACGCATGTGTCTGGATTATAGAGAGCTCAACAAGCTCACTATTAAAGATAAATTTCCCATTCCTCTCATTGATGAATTATCATATGAATTGCATGGAGAAATTTACTTTAGCAAGTTGGATCTTCATGTAGGATATCATCAAATCAGAATGAAGACTGAAGACATTCCAAAAAAAAGATTTAGAACTCATGAGGGTCATTATGAATTTTTGGTCATGCCTTTTGGCCTTACGAATACACCTTCTACATTCCAAGGTTTGATGAATTCCATTTTCAAACCCTTCCTTCGAAAATTTGTGTTAGTATTTTTTGATGATATACTAATCGACAACAATTCTTGGAAGGATCATGTCCAACATGTTGATAGATTGCTCAGACTATTGGACGAGAAACAATTATATGCAAAAACCTCCAAATGTCTCTTAGGAGTACAAGAGGTGGAATACTTGGGTGATATTGTATCTCATGAAGGTGTTAAGGTAGACCCTCAACAACAACAAGTTCTCAAACTCTTAAAGGATAACCTCACCTTGGCACAGAATCGAATGAAAAAACAAGAAGATCAACATCGCAGTGAAAGAAGTTTTGATATTGGCCACTAGGTAAGTTTACGAATAAAAACATACAAACAAATTTCCCTCAAGCAAGCTAAGAAGGATAATAAATTATCACCAAAGTATTTTGGTCCTTACAAGGTGCTACAAAAGATTGGTACTATGGCATACAAATTGGAGCTTCCTACATCTTCCGGAGTGCCCCAAAATTTCCATGTTTCATGCTTAAAGAAGTTTATAAGTGACAATATCCCAGTTCAAACAATATTGTCGGAACTTGACAAGGAAGAAAAAATCATATTGGAACTTGAAGCAACCATGGAAACAGGAACCTGACAGCTACAAAATCGATCAATTTCAGAGTATCTCATCAAGTGGAATAACTTACCTGCTAAAGATTTCACATGGGAGGACGAGAATTTTATACAGAAGCATCCAAAACCACTCAAGCATTGGGGACAACACTTTTTGAAGGAGGGGGGCATGTTAGGTACCTATACTACTAGTGTAACCCCTTATTGTTATTAGTGCAACCCCCTTATTATATTGTTGTGCCCATGTATTCCCCATATTGTTATTATTGTGCCCCATAGAAGCCCTCTATTGTTATTGTTGTGCCCTTACATTATTATTATTATGTCGGCTCTGATTACAATGACCCCTTAGACTCCTATATATAGAAAGGAGGTCTTGTCATTGGTATCATCCAAGAATTGTTCATTTGTGTAATGTAAAGGAGGTTTCCCCCTCGAAGAGGTTGATTTCTAAGGCATTGATCTATCTTTTCTATCTTTTTGTGAGTTGGTTTCATAACATCATCTCGCCACATGGTTGTTAGTAGTTTTGCACAGGAAGAAGAAAGTACCATGGCATACTCTTCATTTGTAATTTGGATTATACAAGATAAATAACTTGAAAGTCATGGATGCCGAGGGAAAGGAGATAGTGAAGTTTGCATTCAGTACTTGAGACTTTAATCCATACGATCCCCATAGTATTTGTAAAGACCATTGCATGTGAATTCACTTTTAGTGGATCAACGGGGCTTTTCATTGGCCAGAGGAGTATCCATGGAGGAATTGATACAATGCCTCCAAACTCCATGAGTATTGGGTGTGTGTTATATTCTTCCATGACTAGCAGGGTGGAGCTACCTATGGTCGTGTGCATGGGTTTTGCACATGGTTTTGGGCATGATAGTTTTTTGCCCATGGTATCTTGTAGATCAAATCAAGTGAAATTTGGTTATGTTCTAATCCAGGGTTAATGGATTGGGGTTTATGAATGCTTCAGCATGTATATATGTATTGTAACATTAAAAGGAATAAAAAAAATCAATATGGTAGTCTCGGTTTTGGGATCCAGGGGAAAATCGCTGTGTATTTTTTTGTGTTTCTCACCATTGTATATTTTCTATTTTTTAGGAATTCATTCGAAGTTAATTTTTGTACAGGGTTAAAACCTTCATTTGGTATCAGAGTTGTTTCAGCTTCAAGGGGATGCCTTTGCTGCTGAGGGGTTTTTCTCGGGCCTATGGTAGACCCTTTTTAGTGGGAGATCTACAATACCGATTCTTGTAGTGAAAGAAGATGGTGAGCAGTGGAAAGATATAGATTGAGAAATTTAATGGTCATAGTTTTTAGTTGTGGAAACTCTAGATGGAGGGTCTGTTGGTGGATAAAGATTAGTGGACCGTAGTAGATGTGGGTACTAAACCAACGGTAGTGTCAGCTAAAGACTGGGTGAAGCTGGATCGGAAAGAAAAAAGCACAATACGGTGTTGTATCTCAAATATTATTGAATGTATCAAGGGAAGCTACAACGAAGGCTTTGTGGGACAAGTTAGGGACTTTGTACCAATCTAATTCTCTAGTGAACAAATTGTTCCTATGGAAAACATTGTATAACATGAGGATGAAGGATGGAGATTCAGTGATAGAGCATATGAATGCCTTTAATACTGTGGTAAGTTGGTTTTTATCTGTTGATATTAAAATTTCAAATGAAGATCAGTGCATCAATTTGTTGTGTTCTCTACCAGATTCGTGGGATAGTCTGGTTGTTTCAATAGGTAGCAATACAACTACCTTGAAGTTTGATGAAATAGTCTCATCCATGTTGTCAGAGGAGATGAGACAAAAAAATATGGAGGTTCATAATGGAGATGCATTGTCTATATGAGGATGGTCCCAGAACATAAACAAAAATAAGTCCTCAAGTGGGAGATCTAAATCTAGAGGGAGATCTAAATCTCGAGGAAAACCTATAAACACGTGCTGGAAATGTGGAAAGGAATGGCACTTCAAAAAGGACTGTAGATACAAAGCTCCTAAGAAAGGAAAGGGATTTGATGATGCTCCTTCTACAGAGGAAAAAACCACCTCAAATGAAGGTGGGGATGTGTACTTGGCTTCTTCTTACAGTACACATGTAGATCATGAGGCATGGTTGATTGACTCAGGTGCATCCTTTCACTTCACTCCCCATAGGGAGTGGTTCTACAAATATGAGAAATATGATGGTGGTGATATATTCTTAGGGGATGACATAAAGCCTTGAATTGTCGGTCGAAAAAAATTCAAGTTGGAGTTGCAAGATGGAAGGATTAGAACACTTTCGGGTGTTCTGCATATTCCTGCATTAGCCATAAATTTGATTTCTATAAGCAAGATGGATGATGCAGGTGTAAAAAAAATGTTCGTTAAATATACCTACAAGATGGTTCAGGAAGCACTGGTATTGATGTGAGGAGTTTGGATTGGAACTCTATTCAAGCTTCAAGGTATCATTGTTATTGATGGGTGCAACAGTTTTGTGGTTCCTGAAATTGGAGTAGAAAATCTAGTGATCTTTGGAGAAAATACCATGCTATGACATCAAAGGCTTGGACATATTGGAGAAAAGGGTCTTCAAATACTTGATGGTAATGGTATGGTAGAAGGTATGTCCAATTTATCTCTAGATTTCGATTTTTGTGAATATTATGTATATGGGAAGTGGAATCAAGTGAGTTTCCCCATGGTTCTAAGAGGGAAAAAGGGATATTAGAGTTTGTGCACAGTGATGTGTTTGGACCTATGTTTGTTCCATCACTAGGTAAGCCTGTGAACTATGTATCGTTTATAGATGACTTCTCAAGGAATACATGGATATATTTCCTCAAGAAGAAATTTAAATTCGTTGATAATTTTAAAGAATTTAAGGCTCTGGTGGAAAACCAGACAAAGAAGAAGATAAATTTGTTGAGGACAGATAATGGTGGAGAGTTCTGCAAGAAGGAAATCGAAGATTTTTGTAAGCAGTGTGGCATAGCATGGTAGAATATGACTCCATAAACACCTTATAAAAATGGAGTTGCAGAAAGAAAGAACATGACATTGATGGAAAATGCAAGAATCATGCTTAGTGGTGTTGGGTTAGGACAAGAATTTTGTGCAGAGGCAGTGGAGACTGCATGTTACTTGGTTAATAGATCACCTTCATCAGCATTGGAGGATAAGTCTACACATGAGGTATGGACGGGTAAAAAACCCTCTCTTTCACATCTGAGGGTATTTGGTTGTGATGAATATGTACATGTTCCAAAGGAGAAAAGAACTAAGTTGGATAGTAAATCTGAAATGTGCATCTTTATTGGGTATAAGGATGGTTTAAAAGGTTATAATCTTTGGAACCCAGAAACAAGGAAGGTTGTGCACAGCCAAGATATGGTGTTTAGAGAGGTGAAATATGTTATTAAACATGAATTCCTACTAAACAAACCTGATAAGATAAAGTTTGAGCTAAAGGAGGAATAATCAAACTCTATAGAAGAAGAGGAATCAGAAGACGAACCACAAACTCCAGTTGTGAGAACATCAATTCAAGAAAGAAGGTAGCTAGAAAGGTATATTCCATTTTATTTATGTTCAAATTATGCTTTATCTATTGTTGATGATGGTAAACTCTGGAAAGAAGCCATGGTTGATGAAATGGAATATTTGGAAAAAAATGAGGCTTGGGATCTGGTGGAGCTTCTAGATCGAAGGAAACCCATTGGAAGAAAATGGGTGTTTAAGAAGAAGATGAATGCACAAGGAAAGGTGGAGAAATATAACTCTTGGTTGGTAGCAAAAGGTTATTCCCAGGTATCGAGAATTGATTTTGGTGAGATTTTTTCTCCTGTTGCTAAGGTACCTTCTATTAGATTACTTTTATATGTTGTTGTTGCTTTTGATTTTGAGGTGGAACAGATATTGGATGTGAGGACAACATTTATTCATGGGGATCTGGAAGAAGAGATCTACATGAAGAAACATGCAGGCTTTGCAGTGAATGGTAAGAAATAACTAGTATGTGGGTTAAAATAGTTTTGTATGGGTTAAAAAAATCACCAAGGATGTGGTATCAGAAATTTGATACATATATACGGGGACTTGACTTCACTAGGAAGCAAAGAGGATCATTGTGTATATTTTAAATTAATTGGTGACTATGTTATTTATCTAGTCTTATATGTGGATGATATGTTGTTGATTGGAAATGACAAAGAAATTATCCAGGAATTGAAGACCCAATTGTCCTCCAAATTCAACATCAAAGATCTTGGTGCTACAAACTATATTTTGGGAATGGAAATTAAATGAGATCAGGCAAAGAGGAAGCTCTGGTTAAACCAGAGGAAGTATGTCGAGACAATATTACAGAGGTTTAATATGTAGGATAGTAAGTCGATGAATCTTCTTATTCCTGTAGCTGTAAATTCATCTACTAAACAGTATCCCAAGGCATAAGAAGAGGAATAGGACATGTCCTGTGTTCCATACACAAGTGTAGTCGGTGGCATGATGTATGTAATGGTCTGTACTAGACCAAACATTGCACATGCAATGGGAGTATTGAAAAGGTTTATGTCAAAACCAGGGAAGGAGAATTGGATAGCAGTTAAGCAGGTTTTCAGGTATTTGTGTGGAACTAGTGATTATGGTTTGTACTACCAAGGAAGACTGGAATTGGACACATTTTTGGACATCCATGGCTTTGTTGATGCAGACTAGGCTAGAGATCTAGATCAGAGAATATACAAGTGGTTATGTGTTTGAACTATTTGGAGGTGAAGTCAGTTGTATGAGCAAGAGATAGTCTATAGTGGCACTTTCAACTACAGAGGCAGAATACATGGCAGCCACTCATTCAAGCAAGGAATAAGTTTGGTTACAGATATTATGTTCAAGAGTGGGGTTAGTACAACGAGCTATATGGATAGACTGTGACGGCCAAACTGCAATTTTCTTGGCAAAGAACCCTGCTTATCACTCAAAGACAAAGCACATTGATGTTCATTATCACTTTGTGAGGGATATGGTTGAGGAAAAAAAAGTGTTTTTGGTAAATGTGGAAACTTTTCTTAATGTTGCAGATGCATTAACGAAGTCTGTCAGCACTAAGAAATTTTCTTGGTGTAGAGAAACAACGAGCATTGCAAGGTTGGATCAATGAATAAGCTCTCTTGTGACCCCCTGTGTGGAAAGAAAACAACAAGTGGGAGAATGTTGGGTGTGTGTTATATTCTTTTTGAGCACAGCTAGGAAATACCCGGGAAATTTTTATTTAAACCCTATATTAGGTGGGCAGACCTAGCTATAGTTTTATGCATGGGTTTTGCACATGGTTTTGGGAATGATGGTTTTCTACCCATGGTATATTACAGATCCGGTCAAGGGAACTACGATTATGTTCTAATCTAAGGTTAATGGATTGGGGTTTATGAATTATTCGGCATGTATATATATGTATTGTAACATTGAAAGGAATATTAAAAAAAAAAAAAAAAAAAAATCAATCTAGTAGTCCCAGTTTTGAGATCCAAGGGAAAATCTTTGTGTATTTGTTTTGTGTTTCTCGTAATTGTATATTTTTTATTTTTTACGTATTTGTTTGTAGTTAATTTTTGTATAGGCTTAAAAAATTCAGTGAGTCTATTAGTTTTTCATTGAATCCATCAGTTGCTCCGCATGGGGCAACAACTCCATAAGAAACAGTAGCAGAAGGAAGCAATCCCATCCAGGACAAGGGAAAGAGAAAGATTTCCAATAGTCAAGGGGGAGAAAAAGTTGCAAGATGAAAGCAGATCCCATTCTTATGAAAGCATATTTAGCAGTGAAAGCAAAGAAGAAGTAAAGGATGCATAGAATAAAGCGTAGGAATAGAGAAAATCAAAGGTTGCAGGAAGCAGAACTAAAGTTGCAGGAAACAGAGCAGAAACTGAAGGAAGAATGGGAGAAGAGGAGGAAAGAACAAGAAGAGAAGTAAAAGAAGGAAGAAGAAGAAAGGAAAGGCGCAATAGTAGGAGAAACAAGGCCTATACATGTTGACGAGCAAGAATGGAACCAACTAGCGACTGAGGAGGAAGGTGAACAAATGCAGGATTGGGATCTTGCTCTATAGATTGAGAATTTGATTGAATTTATAAACATGGAGATGGAACAGGAGACGCAAAATGAAGATGTTTATTTGATGCCAAGTGCACCACATGTCACTATTCTGTCTCCACCACCTCCAGAAGTAAAGCCATCCTCGAGCAAGGAAGGGGATCATGTTCCTTTTGATGATGATCCGGTAATGTATGTGAACAATATGTCATTTGATGAGTTCCAAAAGAGGATTATATAATCATGGAGAAAGCATTTTCCAGATGATCACGCATCACTTGCATTTGTTAGAGAAAGGTTGATAGGGGTGGACACCATGAAGAATACAAATGTTGTTTTTGAATCCAACGTGGCCTTTGTAGGAGCATCGAAATCAAACATTCCTTATTTAATGATCAAGAATGAGCAATTGGCATAGAACTTGCAAGCTTTGCTAGGTCCCCATAATGTTAGTGTATTCCCTTATAGTTATTATAATTGTAGCTCCTTATTGTTATTGTTGTGCCCATGTTGTCCCCATATTGTTATTATTTTCCCCATAGAAGCCCATTATTGTTATTGTTGTGCCCTTACATTATTATTGTTATGTCAGCTCCAATTATATTGTGACCCCTTAGACTCCTATATATAGAAAGGAGGTCTTTTCATTTGTATCATCCAAGAATTTTTCATTTATGTAATATAAATTAGGCTCCCCCCAAAGAGGATACTTTTGAAGTTGTTGATCTATCTCTTTCTTCAATTTTGTGAGTTGGATGCATAACAATTGGTATCAGAGGTTTGGATTCTAGGGTTCGCTACTTCAAACGAGTCATCGTGGAATTTTCTCTATAAAAAAATTTCCACAAAGCTTCAGAATCTGAAATTAAAATAAATTTGAGCCGAAATCGTGATGAGCCTCGTGACCAAATTTCAGATCTTTTCTCTCTATATTTTCGAAGATATGAATTGACAAAGTTATGGTTTTTGCAGGCTCCCAAATTCGATCTCAAACAGGTCACCGTGGGAAAATAGTCAGAACTCTCTCTCTGAGCATCAAATTCAAATTTCCTAAAAAGTTACAGAAAGAGGACGAAATTTATTTTTTTGAATGTCATTTTCAGAGAGGAAGGTCGAAACAGTGACATGTGGAATGTCATACAAGTTTGCTCTACTGAACCAGTCTATAATGTCATCACAAGAGATTGGGAATAAATATTTATTGGAGAAACTAATCGTGATCAAACTTGTGGGGTTGGAAATAGGACTCATAGGGTTATCATAGACTGAAATTTTAGAACTTGCAAATCCAAAATTACAGAGTTACAGTTGTTTCAAGATCGAGATCATACAAAGGGAAAAACAAAAGGTGTATAGTTTTCTTAAAATTTTCATAAGTTTTGTTTGAGAAAGCAGTTTGAAGTGTTTCAAAGGGAATTGTGAAGCATAATTATCATTCAATTATGACCCAAAGAAAGAAAAGGGAAACACCTAGTAATCAACCTGAAATCTCTACGAGACCAAGTGAAACAAATTTCTCAAAAAAAGTAACTAAAGCTAAGATGGATGGTTTAAAGAATGGAATGGAAGCTAAGATGGATGGCATGGAAGCTAAGATGAATGGTATAGAAGAAAAACTTAAAGGAAACATGGAAGATTTGATGATAGATTTGAGAAAGTTGCTAAAAGAAATGCTTACTAATGGCAAAAGGGTAGTAAAGGAAACTCATGATGAGAATAAAAGAAATGTTAATCATGATTTCATAGACTATAATGTTGGATTGAAGACCCACCATGTTCCAAATATCGATATGGGGAAGTTTGATGACAAGGATCCCATAACATGGATACTATAGATGGAGCAATATTTCGATCTCCATAATGTGAAAAACACACAAAAGGTACACATTGCAACTTTATATTTCGAACCCAATCAGTTTGTATGGTATTGATAGCTTTGCTCTCATAAACAAAATTTCACTTGGGAAATTTTTATGGAAGAAATGATAACACATTATGAGGATACAAAAAGAATCACATTTTTTATCCAATTGATAAATCTCAAATAAAAGGGTTCAATGGTGGAGCACATTGAGGACTTCCAAAAATTGAATATAAGGGTAAAATATATTCCAGAGGAGCATAGGATTGATGTGTTCATAGGGACCTTAAAGGATAACATCCAACATGAGGTTCGCCTTTGGGAACCCGATTCATTGGAGAAGGCATTCAAGTTGGCAAGAAAAATTGAAAGCAAAATTATGGCAACAAGGAAACCTACCACTCACAACTATAAAGAAGGAAGTGTTGTTTCCCCTAGCCTTACACAACCTACAAGGTTGACACCACAAAATTGGAAGAAAAAAGAGAAAAAGGGCTTTGTTACAGTTGTGATAGAAAATACACTAAAGGTCATAAGTGTGTTGAGAAGAAATTATTTTACATAGATTGTGAAGCGGAGGAAGAAATGGAACAAGAAATGTCAAAATAAGAGGATATACATGAGGAACAAACCCTAGATAAAGAAGAAATGAATCCAACCATATCTTGTAATTAATTGGCTGGAATTTCCACTCCTCAAACCCTCACGATCGAAGGACATATCAAGAAGAAAAAGGTAATAGTGTTGATTGATTCGGTCAGTAACCATAATTTTATTCGTTGTAAGATATCCAAGGAATTGAATTGATTCCTATATCCAGCACTAGAGTTTCAAGTGATGGTTGCAAATGGAGGAACCATAAATTGGTCTAGAAAGATCCATAATATAAAGCTATCCATGGGTCCAATGCTTTCCATTCCAATGGGTGGGGCTGATGTTGTACTATGAGTTCAATGGCTACAATCTTTGGGTACGCTAGCTTTTAATTTTCAAGAACTTTTCTTGAAAAAATAATCAAAAGAAAAGGAAGTTGAATTAAGTGGTATCGCAGGGAAACTGGGAAAGATAATCAACTCTAATGGCATGACAAATATTCTAAAGAAAGAACAACGAGGCGTAATTGCACAATTATGTTCGCTAAAGGTTCCCACATCGAAATCATCTATTTCTCCAAATCTCTAAAAATTATTGGACAATCATTCTAATGTATTTGAGACTCCCAAAGGCCTCCCACCTATTTGTTATCATGATCATGCTATTCATTTGATTCCAAAAAGTGTTCCTCTAAACATCAGGCCTTACAGATATCCCTATGCCCAAAAGAGTGAAATTGAACGTATGGTTGTAGAAATGCTGGAGGTTGGTATAATTCAACCTAGTCAAAGTTCTTTCTATGCTCTAGTAGTTTTGGTGCACAAGAAGGATGGGTCATGGCGCATGTTTCTAGATTATAGGGAGCTCAACAAGCTCACTATTAAAGATAAATTTCACATTCCTGTGATTGATGATTTATTGGATCAATTTACTTCACCAAGTTGGATCTTCATTTAGGATATCATCAAATCAGAATGAAGACTGAAGCATTCTAAAAACAACATTTATAACTCATGAGGGTCATTATGAATCTTTGGTCATGCCTTTTTGCCTTACCAATGCACCTTCTACATTTCAAGGTTTGATGAATTCCATTTTCAAACCCTTCCTTAGAAAATTTTTGTTAGTATTTTTTGATGATATACTAATCTATAGCAAGTATTGGAAGGATCATGTTCAACATCTTGACAGGGTATCATCGCAAGTTTGTTAATAATTATGGGAGAATAGAAACACCTCTAACAACATTACTGAAGAAAGATGCATTTTCTTGGACTCTAGAAGCAACAAAATCCTTTGAACATATTAAAGAGGAAATCTTCCAAGCACCGGTCTTAGCTATGCCAAACTTCACAAAAACCTTTTTTGTGGAATGTGCTGCCTTAGGAAATGGAATTGGTGTTGTTTTAATGCAAGAATAAAGACCCATTGCTTTCAAAATTCATCCAATCAAAGGAAAGTATTTAAACAAAGCTATTTATGAGAAGGAAATGTTGGCAATACTACATGCACTTAAGAAATGGCAACCTTACTTAATGGGAAGACACTTCAAGGTAAAACCAGATCATGATAGTCTTAAATACTTTTTAGAACAAATATTATCTTCAAAAGAGCAGCAAAAATGGGTCACAAAGATGTTGGGTTATGACTTTGAAATAATCTACAAAAAAGGGAAGCAAAATGTTGTTGCATAAGCACTCTCAAGAAAGGATGAGGATGTGGAAACATAGCTTTGCTCCATTTCTATTATCCAATTAGATTGGATAAACGAAGCAATGGATGAATAGAAGAATGATGAAGAAGTGTGGACACTCATTCAAAAGTTACAACAATGTCCCAGTACATTTGATACATTTAGTTGGAAAAATGATTTGTTATGGTACAAAGATTGCTTATACCTTTGTAATAATTCCCAACTCAAACAAAATATTCTTATGGAATTGCACACCTCTCCCTTAGGAGCGCACTCAATATTTTTAGAAACTTACCACAAGGTTAAGAAGGATTTTTCTTGGGATGGCCTTAAATCTGATATTCAAAAGTTTGTGGCGGAATTTCGTTTTTCCAACAAAACAAAGTTGATACAATTAAGACCCCAGGTATATTACAAACTTTATCCATTCCAAGTCAACATTGGGAGGAGCTTTCATGGATTTTATCACAGGTTTACGCAAGTCCAAAGAAAACAGTCTCATCATGGTGGTAGTTGGTAGACTTACCAAGTATGCATATTTTTGTGCATTATCTCATCCATTTAAAGCCAATACATTTGCTACTGCATTTATGGAAACAATTCAAAAGCTACATGGAAACCCAAAGATTATTGTAAGCGACAACGATCCCATTTTCACTGGAAATTTTTGGACATAATTATTTCCTTGTCTAGTTACTCAGTTAGCTCATAGCTCATCTTATCATCCTCAATATGATCGGAAAACTGAGATAGTGAAAAAATGTTTGGAAGGATATCTTTGTTGCTTTGTATCTAATAAACAGACACAATGGGTGAAATGGTTGTCTCTGGCTGATTGGTGGTATAACACTTCCTTCCATACTCCAGCAAAAATGACCCCATTTATGGCACTTTATGGATATCATCCACTATCCATCAGATCATATTTAAGAGAAAATTCTAGCATTCAAGTAATGGAAAATCACATTGAGCATTAACAACAAGTTCTCCAAATCTTAAAGGATAACCTCACTTTGGCACATAATAGAATGAAACAACAGGCAGATCAACATCACAGCGAAACAAGTTTTGATGTAGGTGACTGGATATTTTTACAGCTACAACCATACAAACAAATGTCCCTCAAACAAGCTAAGAAGGATAATAAATTATCACCAAAGTATTATGGTCCGCACAAGGTGTTGCAAAATATTGGTACTATGGAATAAAAATTGGAGCTTCATGCATCTTCTCGAGTGCACCCAATTTTCCATGTTTCATGCTTAAAGAAGGTTACAGGTGACAAGCTCCCAATTCAAACAATACTTACAGAACTTGACGAGGAAGGAAAAATCATATTGGAACCTGAAGCAATCACAGAAATAAGAACTCGACAAGTACGAAATCGATCAATTTCAGAGTATCTAATCGAGTGGAATAACTTACCCACTGAGGGTTCCACATGAGAGGATGAGAATTTTATACAGAAGCATCCAGAACTACTCAAGCATTGAGGACAACACTTTTTTGAAGGAGAGGGGCATGTTAGGTCCCTATAATACTAGTGTATTCCCTTATTATTATTGTCATTGTAAACCCTTATCGTTATTGTTGTGCCCATATTGTCCCATATTGTTATTATTGTGCCCCATAGAAGCCCACTATTGTTATATTTGTGCCCTTACATTATTATTGTTATGTCGTCTCTAATTATATTGTGACCCCTTAGACTCCTATATATAGAAAGGAGGTTTTGTCTTTTGTATCATCCAAGAATTTTTCATTTATGTAATGTAAAGGATGTTTCCCCCTCAAAGAGGCTACTTTTGAAGCCGTTGATCTATCTCTTTCTTCTATTTTGTGAGTTGGATGCATAACAAGCTTCTAGGAAAGAGGCAAAATAGCTTTGCGCAACAGCACCAAATGCAATTTATGCACGGGTCTACTTGGAGGAGATAATAGCAGTGATACTTGCTAAAGTGTCAACACTTGGAGAAACCATGCAGAAACTCTATGAGGGGTTTGTGACTGTACATAAAGCAGTTGTCCATTTGCATGACCTATAGTAGCAGAGCAAATATTTTTCTAAAACTCTCAATAAAATACAAGATGCCATTTCCTATGTGTAAGAATGGACAATATGATACAAAGGGGTACCACTTGACTTAGTAAATAAAATTAAGCCACAGGCAGAGGTGGAGATAGAAAGAGTTCGAATGTTGATTCAGAACAAAAAGAAACTTGCCTCATTTATTGGTAGAATTCAAACCTCATATGTACGGTTGTTCAGCAGTTTGGATATCTTATTGAAGACACACAAGATCCCATCAATTGGTTCACTCACCAAAGCCAAACCCAGGAACCAAGCCTGGCAGGAGATCGAAGAGTACTTGGAGCAGCTGAGATAGATTTCCACCAAGGAAGCTTTGGAGTTGAATAGGTAGAAAATGTAGAAGTACATCAATGATCCTATCAAAATTAGAACAATGTTGCTCATGCTTCAGAACAAAGCTGAAACTAGTTCCATGTAATTGTACCCAGATGACATGGAGGCTAGAGTTCACTTCTAGCCAGACACCATTACACAATTTGGGGATGTCATCACACAGTACCAAGCTTGGCATCAAAATGTTACCGAGAAGCATCAAGTGGAAGTTGTTGAGCTAGAGTTTTCCCAAACTCAAGAATCATAGTGTATAGTCTTATTAGGTTGTCAAGTTGTCTCTACCCTATTTTGTCTGATATGGGTAAAAGTGTAAATTGTAATATTATTTGTAGGTGAAATTAAAATTATCAATATTGGAATATGAAGAGTCATGATGTAATGTAATGAGTCATTTTGTAAATAATTTGAAGAGTCATGAGGTTAGACCAAAGGTCACAAAGGGGAGTTGAAGAGTCACCCCCTCTTGTTATAAATAGAACCTTATAACTCATGTAAAGGGATCTTGGGAGCCATGCTTTTGGATAGGATTAGGCTTAAAAGGATCTTGGGAGTATCGTGAAGAGCCTTAGCTTCTCCGTAGCATAGAGCGAATATACTTCTTTAAAGGAGAAGGTGTTCCTGACTTTAATGTTCCATTATTGGGGTTAGTGGTCTGTCAATGGTGTATGTACTAATGGAACTTTCACTTATAATAAAACTTAGAGCCGACACACTTTCATGCATATGTTGTGAATATAGTAGGACTATTCTTGTTGTATTTTCAACGTATGTTATTTAACTACGCTCATTAGTATGAACTATTTTGTTTGCATTTGTATGTATCTTGTTGAATGTGTGTTGTTGTATTAATTCATCACCTTAATTTGTGGACTATTCTGCATGTTAGCTCGTGATGTCATTATGCTCGTGTGTTCCTTTTAAGTTGCATACTATTACAGGCTTCCAAGGGGCGCACTACCTTTACCATTCATTTGTTGGAACCTTCATGCATCTCACTTGATTGTATGCATGGTCACACACTTTCTCTCACCAAAGTTATTGTACTTCACTCTACGTGTTTTCCTAGTCAAGGCATAACATCACCATCTATTGTTGGGACTCCTACTCCAACCGGTGTGAGGTCTAGTTGGGACTTCATATCAGGGAGATACCCTTAATATTGGTGGGTCTAGCATTGTCAGCATTTCCGGTGCTAAAAGGAGAGCCAGATGACAAGTTGAGCCCTTGAAGTCTGTTTTGAATTTCTACACTCATTTAATGACTTCTTCCCAAATTATAACCCCAACATGTTTTTCTATACACATAAATATGAAAGTGTCTGTGAGAATAATTGATGATTTGTCAATTTTGAAATTCAATGGCGAGGGTGAAACAACCTTGTTTGAGCACATTGCACATTTTCTTGATTTCAACACAAAACACAATATCCACAGTGATGATGTAGGTTGTAGGTTGTTCATTCTCACATTTGAAGGGCGCATACAAGAATGGTGTAACACATTACCTAATGACTCCATACACTCTTTCAAACACCTTGTCACAGAGTTGTTTCATGCCTTTGATATGTATGATCGTAAAAGTTTGTGTAAGAAAATTCTAAATCTTTGAAAATCACCTGATGAATCCATCCAGGATTTTCATGATCATTTTATTCATTTTTTATTTGAATTTCTAGAAAATGATGTTGATTATTATTTCTTGGTTGATAGATTCCTATGTATTGTACACATTTTAGATAATCCGCACGACCTTAAATATTTCAAACCTTTCCCAACATAAATCACTATTAGAGCTTCTAAATTTGTGACGGATGAGGTTGTTTTTCCAAGTGACCCTTTGTCCCCTTCTCATCAAACAGCTTCAATTTTGCAGGTTAAGATGGGAGAAGTTGAGAGTTCATCCACTGATCTACCAGCATCTTCTCCCACCCCGCATACTCAAAATTTCAGTGCAGGTTTGAAATGTGAAACTAATGGTTATGATGAAGTTTTATCTCCTCATCCTCCATCCTTTCGTTCCTTTGATCCTCTTGATGATGATTTATTGTGTTCACCTATTTTGAATTCTTCTTTTGATGTTCATGAGGATCAAGTTTTGGATGGATTTAGTGTTGATCAGCTAACTTACAATATCATTTACGATGATTATGTGTGGGAGCCCATAGCTAAACAGGAATTTGCGATGAAGGATGATTCTTCTCCTTCTGCACCTCTCCCTCGTTATCCTGACATCTTCCACGATCCTTCCATCCCTGTCAAATATTATGAAGAATTGATTTCCAATCATTCTTAGAACACGTGGGATGTCAGTGTTTCATCCGAAGTCGAAGAGGAAAAATTTGTTTCCCTTCCAATCTCTCATCTTATCTTTCTAGAAATATAGAGGGTGAAATTTCTCATCCTCCATCATCCCCTCTTTATGATTCATCAGAACATAAGAATGTGTCTATTTGTAATCTTGAATTTTTTTATCGTGGTTGTCATGATCTTTTCATTGATTCATTTGACTGTGATTCTAATTTTTCCACTGTCGATATTTCTAATCCATCAGTCTTCCATAGTCCATCTTCTAGTGAACTGGAACCTCCCCAATTTGTCGAGGCACTTCAGCCCGAGCTAATGGATATGTCAGGTTCTTGTAGTCTTGAGGTCAGTTCCACTTCCGATCATAATGTTGGGTTGTGTTATATTCTTTCCACATAGTTAACAGGGGGTTTGAGGGGTACCCGTAACCCCACTTTATGGGGTCCGGGGCAGCGCCCCAGAAAATTTTGGTTTTGGACCCTATGTTAGGTTGGCGGACCCACCTATGGTTTTGTGCATGATTTTCGCACATGTTTTTTGGACACGATGGTTTTCGGTCCATGGTATTGGATCGATGGTTTTTTTGGTCCATGGTATTGGAGGTGATGGTTTTTCGGTCCATGGTGTTGGATGCTTCGGCATGTATAAATATGTATTGTAACATTGAAAGGAACATAATGAAAAATCAAGCTGGTAGTCTCGGTTTTGAGATCCATTGGGAAATCTCTGTGTATATGTGTTTTATGTGTTATGCTCTCGCATTTTTATTTTTCCTGTAATTTAGAATTCGTATGTAGGTAATTTCTGTACGGGGTTAAAACCTACAAATCCACTATGTATTCTTCAACTCATTTTGTACACTTATGTATACATACTGGATTTGCTTTATACTTGATCATCAGACATGATTTACTACTTTTGAGCATGGGTATTCCTGCCTTAGACATGATTTTTATTTCTGACTCCTTCCATAGGTATTTTATGGGCTTGAATTTGGTGATCTCCTCCCAAGTTTTTAGATGACTCCTCTCTCTACACTTAATATATTTCATCCATCATGTTCCCCTTCTAACCTCATAAATTAGGGGGGTCTTTTATAGCATCGTTGAGCACTCATGTAGGCCTTTAATTATTTTATTTCCTTGGGTAGTCCCTTTTCATTGTTGATAAATGGCAACAGGAAATTCCAATTTAATTTGTCCTTGAATTAAAGTGTGAATTAAAATAGAATTATATTCTCATAAAAACTTGTAAATATTTAATTAAGTTTAATTAACTTAATTAGGATAGGAATTTTGTGTTGGAAGTCTTTCTGTGGTCATGTATATTTTGTCCCTAAATTCTAGGGGTCTGGGATGATTTTATTTGAGTTGTAATTAGATAACTTAGTTTGATTGAGTTATAAATAGTTAAACTAGTTCTAACTCTTTATGGAACTAGTAGAGGATTAGTAGTGAGTTGGTGCACTGGTGCATCCTTAGGTGCTATTCCAACTAACTAGATATTCACTCAAGAAAAACTCATGGATGTTAATTCATAGAAAGACCAAATTGAGACTAGAGTGTAGGAAAAATGTACTATCAGTTGTAGAGTGATCTGAGTTGTACAAATCATGTATGCAATCATGAAGAGGACCTTGTTTGGATTTCACAGTTTTGAGGAAGGATTTCCCACATTAAATATGGGCTGATTCTCATAGGAATTTTGCAAGGAAATAGGGTCTCTAGCATAAATTGACTAAGTGTTGGTCAGTGTAGTCTTGTGAGGCAAATGGTTGATCATACTTGTGAGGAATTGTTCTTGAGAGAACAAATTTGTATTATCACCCATATTTTTTATTAATGCAATAGATAGTCAGGGTTTTGAGCATTGGCTTTCCCGAGAGAAATAATGTTGTTATGGGTCTTTGCTTATCTTCCTCTTCTAGATTATGTTTTCCATTGATTCTTCATTTCCGTTATTTAAAGAGTAGTTTAGATTCTTGTCTTATGTTTTAGAACATTACATGAGCTATGAATCTACAGGAAAATCGACATGGTATCATAGTTGAAGATAGTATATTAGAGGAGATTTCCAATTTTTTATTTTGGGTTACATGTGAAATTCAAGTTTGCAATACATACTTCAGGATTGGCAGATGTCATTCTATAGTTTGTGGCTCAAGTATGCATTGGAAGGAAGCTCAAATATATAGCATGGAAGGAAAAAATGGAGGTTGTGTTGGAGGATAATGGCTTTAAGTAATTCATTGATCAAGACATTCCTAATCTAGAAGAATCGAATGCACAAAATCTGGTCGAATGGAACAAGTGTCTGGCAAAAGTGAGCCTAATAATGATTGAGGGAGTTCGAGACCACATTGTCTCGAGTCTCCATTGGAAGGAAACTCCCTATGCTATGTGGAAAGCATTGGCAAACCTGTTCTAGAATAGCAGTGACCATAGGAAGTAGGCAGTAAAAAAAAAACTTCAAAAAATCAAAATAGAGAAAGGCAAGACCATTCCAAAATACTTGACCATGTTCACTCACTGTCATCATGAGCTTAGAAGTGTTGGAATAACCATTTATGGGGATGATACGGTGAGCCTAGCTCTTGTAGGCCTTCCCTAGAGTTAGAATAGCTATCAAGGCTCTATCAATGGGAGGAAGAAACTACTAGATTAGGAATTTCTATGGTCACATTTGATGCAGGAGGAGATCAGAGGGAACACCAGATATGGTTCCTCATCAGAGATTGATGATGAGCAAAATTGTGCCTTAGTGAGGAAGGAAAGGAAAGGGAAAGGGAAGGCATCCCATTCCAAATTGGATTCTTGGCATGGAAGTAAGAAGAAAGACATGACGAAAGTTAAGTTCTTTCATTATCACTAGCTGGGCCATTTTGCTACAAATTGTCCACTCAAGAAGTCCAAGAAGAAGTCCTTAGGAGGAGTTGTGGGTGAGGCTTTGGCCTCTCAATTCAAATTGGACTTTACTCTCATTCCATGCATGGTGTCATCAATGATGGGTAGGGTATGGTACCTTGATAGTGGAGCTTCATTCGACATGACTGGTGACAAGGAGTTGTTCAATGACCTAGAGGAGAAGGATCTCCATATGCATATTGAGATGGGGGATGATAGAAGGTATAATGCTATTGGATTGGGAACGATTAATTTTTAGAGGGAGAAATGTGCTCCACTAAACTTGAGGGATATTATGTATGTGCCCAGGTTGAAGAAGAACTTAGTATTGATCACCATTCTTGAGGTTAGAGGCTATGATGTGATTTTCCCAAAAGGAAATGTGTTCCTTCAAGAATCGACACATAAGCATGGGTTAAGTAAAGAAGATAAGAATTTGAGTTAAGAACCTTTATATCTTTGAGGTAGAGAATTGTGTTGCTTTGAGCATGAAAGTAGAGAATATGTAGAGATGAGATGTTATCAAGTTATGGCATAGGTGAATAGGCCACTTGCATCATGGGGCTTTGAAAATCATGTAGCAGAATTTTATTGGTCTTCCCAAAGGTGCAGTAGAGCAAATGGATACATTCAAGGGGTGTGCTTTGGGAAAATACCCCAAGTATTCCTTTCACAACATATACACTCGAGTAGACATGATTCTAGAGTGAGTCCATTCAGATGTGTGTGGATCATTTTGAACAACATCCACGACCAAACACGGGTGTTATGTTATATTTGTTGATGACTTTTCTTGTAAATGCTGGATATTTTTCATGTAGAAGAAGGATCAAAATTTAAGAAAGTTTTATGAATTTAAAGCAATGGTTGAGAAAGAGTCTAGAAATAAGGTTAAATCTTTGAGGAGTGATAATGGTGGTGAGTATGTCTCAAATGATTTTAAGAACTTTTGTGGAGCATAAGAGATTAAACAAGAGTTGACGACACACCATAACCCACAACAGAATGGGGTGGCTGAGAGGAAGAACAAAATCATTGTAGGGCATCATGGGAAATGTTGCATGATTAGGGCCTACCACTACACTTGTGGGTTGAGGCATGCAACATAATGGTTTATTTGTAGAACTGTAGCCCACATAGAATTCTTTGGATAAAGACACCAGAGGATGCTTTTTCCAGTAAGAGACTAGATGTTGATCACTTTAGGATTTTTGGGTCATTGATATATTTCCATGTGACGAAAGATACATGGAAGAAGCTTGAGTCGACAACAGAGTTGGTGATATTTGTGGGGTACACTGATATGCCTCACAACTATTAGGTGTACTTCTCGACCAGTAGGATGATAGTGGCTCACAAGGATGTCAAATTCAATTAGAAGAAGGCCATGCGAGTTTCCTTGAGAGGGAGCTTGAGCTACATGTGGTTGATGAGATTTTAGCTCTTAAGGTTAAGGAACCTCATATTGATGTGGAGCAACCACATGTAGAAGATCCAGAAGTGGAGACATCCACTCAAGTAGAGTCTTCTAGAGATGGGAGAAAGCACAATAGAGAGGCTAAAAAGTTATTGGATGATGCACAGGAGAATGTGGGAGCACCCACATCTTAGTGCAAGTAGAGGAGGTCACCAGAGAGTTACATTGGATACATGATGCTTATGAGTGGATGTGTTGAGACAGAGCCATATTCATCCGAGGAAGCATTGCAACAATGATTTTGGGATGATGCCATGGTGGAGGAGTATGACTCCATACTTCATAGCAGTGTTTGGAATATGGCCGCGAGACTGGAGGACAAGTCAATGGTGTGCTCCCGATGGCTTTACAAGGTAAAGCAAGCTACATATAGTAGTGTGGAGAAGAATAAGGCCAAGTTTGTGGCTCATGGATTTTCATACATAGAGGGGTTCAACTATGATGAGACCTTTTATCCTATTGCAAGCTACTCGTTGATTAGATCTATATTGGCACTATCAGCACACATGGATTGGAAGATACATCAGATGGATGTAAAGACAACTTTCCATAATGGCACGATTGAGGAAGTGGCATACATAGAGTAGCGTGAAGGTTTGGAGACCTTCGACTGTGAGTCAAATATGTGCTGACTCAAGAGGGCATTATATGGGTTGAAGCAAGAACCTTATGTTTGGTACACCAAGATCAATAACTACTTCACCGAGTTGGGCTTCACCAAGAGTGAAGAAGATTTGAACATGTACCACATAGTGGTGGAAGGAAATTGTTGATCAACGTCCTATATGTCGATGTTACCAGGAATAGTGTCCACTCGAATGCTGCTATTCCCACTAAGGCTGGTAGCTATCTTAGAAACAAACAAGTAAAGTCTACTTTTGTTTTCCTTTACGAAAATAGACAAGAGGGGGACCAAGGAGACCAACCTTAGTATTGTGCTTGATTTCCTCTCCTTCTTGATAAATCTTCACCACTTCTTCTTCGTCTGCCCAGCTTCAAAGAGCACCTATGGAATCACAACAACATACTACTATCGAAGAACAAAGATCTATATTCATAAATAACATAGGACTAGATGTGTGTTAACCATACAAATGCATATATAAACAAGTACACAAGAATATGGAGGAAAACTAGAATAACTTTATTAAGATGAAAAGTAGCAAGAGGATTACAACCATATGTTCCGACCCAGCATCATCCTCCAGCTAGAAAGCCCTTCTTCACCTCAAGCAAAGCTTAGATCACCCAACAATATGAATGTACACCAAAAAACCAATAGCACTTCTCTATAAGATACAAAATTCCAGCCTCTGGATCTCTGTGATGAGGGATCCATATATATATATGATTATAGGGAGGTGAGTCATCTTCTAGGATCTTGATTAGTGTCTTCTCTCTGACAGTTCCTGCTTCCGCTTGGAGAATGATGATCTCTTACTCATCCTTGGTCAAAAACAGAGAGGCAAGTGTCAGAGGGGAAGCTTCTAGAATATTCCATGATCTTCCACCTCGCATTTTGTCCCTTCCATTTGTCCATTCTCGACCATCGCACCCTACAGAGGAGCAATTTAGTATGCATGGCATCTTGTACACTGGGAAGGTGATATGCATCACACCCTCTACATTGGGCTTTCAGTATGGTCCAGTTTTGACCATTTATGAGCAGTTTTTAGTGGAGAACTTTTGGGAGATGATGTAATCAGTTGACCTTGTTCCTTTAGGCAGTGAAGCAACACTTTTAGGGACTTAGGTGCCCTCAGTTTATGGAAATTTATGATTAGGGTTGAAGTGCCCAAAAATGTCTATAATAGTTGCCCCCTAAAGCTTGAGGTCGTTAATCTTTCTGATGTCGGGTGGAATGCTTTACTATGAGGATCCAAAGTTTTTTCAAGCTGGGAGGCGACCTGGAATAAGATACAATACAATGCATTATTTTGACAACATTTTTTCATGATCTAGCTGAGGTGGGCATTCCCATGCTTAGCTTTATAAATTCATTTTCATGTACATAGGACAGACAATCGTCTGTGTGACAGACTAATGATTCAGACTCATCATCCTTTGATTCAGATGATCATATATTCGGCAATGATGTACACTTGATGTCTTTATATTCTTAAATATATCGCAGCATGGATGGACGAAACTAGATCTTTGGTCTTCAAAATTCATTCAATCTTCACTCGGAGTACAAGTCGATCCATGTGAAAAATGTTTTGGAGTCGAATATGGAAAGACATCACCTGATTACTAGCCAATGATGTAAGCTATTAACAGGTGCGAGAGGAATCACCAATAATGACAATGAACCTCAAGGTACTACAGTACAATTCATGTGGTGTGAAAAAGGATTTGGCGTCGAAAACCACATAAAATCTCTCAGTTGAAGGCCATTGATGTAAACCTGTCGCCGAAAGTGAGAAACTTGCCATTGAGGCATGCAAGCTTCAAAGTACTGAAAGGGTTGTTCCTAAGTCAACTTCTTGGATAATGAGCTGATGTCGACAAGAAGCGACCCATCGCAGGAGGGCCTTAATGGATCCCACATCAATGACACAGAACGAAGCAAATGATTTTGGAGGTGAAAACAATCTGACGATACAGAGTTAAGGGTGGCCGTCATGAAGGAATGGAGCATGAATGTATTGCAGTGGGTGAGACACAGGTGAATTGTCCGAATGATTTATCTTCAACATATCGATGACACTGACGATGGATTGGTAGCGTTAACCCCAAATGTGGATGGTGTGACAGACCAATGGTGATGACCAGTGAACGGAACAACCCAACCCGACACGGATGCGGAAGGAAAGTGTCATGTTCAAGAGCAACTTGCTACCAATAAAGTTTTTCCAAGTTTTCTTCCCAATTTTCCCTAATCATTACTAACTAGTACCTCTTTATTTTTGTCAAGCTTGAGGAGGATAACATATGGTTGTTCTATAATTCGCCCTTTGGGCGAACCTGTCGCTATATTTTAGTGAGCTTAATGACAGTGAAACTCATTCTCGTCCATTTGGATGAGTTTGTCACTATTAGGTTTTAACGAGTTTAACAACAAAGATAACTCAGTCCCTTTCAATTTTAGGGAGTCTGAAAGAAACAGAAAGGAGACTCCAATGATTATTTTTCGTCATATAATCCGTTAAGTCCGAAAAAGCATAAAATAATACAAAAGGGATGAATTTTCGATAGTTTTAACGAGCCGAACAAGACAAGTGCTCGATCTTTTTGTGTAATAATCCCTTAGGTCCAAAAATATTAAAATCTAGAGGAGGGATAGCACTTCCGATGACTTTAACGAGCCGGAGAGGCCAATCGCTCGGCAATATTTTCATATTTTACGAGTCATTTGAAAAGAGCTTAAAGGAGACCCGTTTTCGAGGAACGAGTGATGGTTTCGGATAGTAGCTGATTCCAGGCAAGATTTGGAATTTCCAAATCACGACAGTGTCACAAGGATGGATAATAGAATCACTCTTCACAGATGTTCCTCGAAGGGGTAAACAATCATATGGGGGTGAATGATCAGCTAAAAATAGAGTGGAGGTGATGATGAGAACATGACCAAGGCTCAAAAGTTGGCAATAAGGCATTCACAATGGTTATTTACTGGTTCATTTTTTAATGAGCTTAAACACTGGGGGAAACATTTGCTCATGACTTATGTTTATCTTTTAATGAGCTTGAACTATGCGCTAAAAATGCTCATGGGGGGTTTTTTTTCTTAACGAGCTTGAACCCTGTGGTAACATTGCTCACCAGTCGTATGATAAGGATGTCTCATTCAAGATGCTATTTTGAAGGGGCTTACATCTTTAAATCTTCGCCCTAAATCCTTTCTTTATGCAAGTTAGGAAACAACTAGCCTTATAGGTTTAAAGCATTAGAGGTCCTACAAATTTAAAAAATAAATAGCCGCTCTTCACTTGCATGCAGAAAGGTTTGCATGCCCCCAAGTATAGCGAAAAATTTCCAGGTTACCATAAAAGTTCCATTTGCGTAGTAGACATAAATATTCCTTGGCGATGCCTACCAAAATAGACAAAGGGGAGTGGTGCGACCGCATGCCACTCAACATAACCTTAACGAAGTTATCTTATTCCAGCCTAATCCCATTTTCCTATAAGGATGGGTTCTTCAGACTAGTCATATATCCTCCATGGAAACCTACTCTATACCCAAGATTTTCCTACCGAAATAGACCAGGGTGGATGCCCCCTGGGTTTCAGTCACATCCTCCTGAATCACTCGTGTTCATCAGGTGGATGGACTGGAGATCGATGAGACATTATTTGCGTGAGAAGATCATTTAGGGATGGCATTTGACTATTTGTGATGTGTGAACCGGGGAATGACATTTGGTCTGCGAGCTTGACCATTCTGCCTTCGTGCAGAAAACACATTACTCTAAAGTGTGAGAGACGATGGCTCCCATGCAATAAATATAGTCGCATCCAAGGAGTAGATTATAATCTAAGGGTCCTTGAACTCCCATCACATTCATGTGAACGGTTTTCCTTCTCAAAGTAATGGGCACATTTGGAAGGATCCCTAAAGGTCAACTGGTTCCTTTGTCGAAGCCTGTCAGATTTCTTATTTCAGGCAAAACCGATGGCATACCAAGTGATTTCGAAGAAGTTGAGGAAAGGATACTCACAGAAGCTCGTTCATCAATGATGGTACCAGCCATAACCATTCTGTAAGCTTGTACAATGAATCTGAATGGTACACTAGCTGGTAAGCGGGGTCTGCCTAGTAGATTCCAGTCGAAGGAAATGACTATTTTGCTTGGTGGTGGGACCGAATAGACGCTCGGATATGACTCTGATGAACTTCCTTCCTACGATAAAGGAATGGGCGGACTTCCCCCAAGTTCATTGGAGTCTATGTTGATGAAAAGAATTTGAATGGTGTCGTTCTCTTTCTCTTCAGTGACGGTATCATTTGAATATGAACACTCTGAAAGCAAGATCGGGTCAACTATCGTCTCGACCTTTTGACTTTCGCCTGGTATGGATTTAGAGGGTTCATTTTCAATGATAGACGCTTCGACTGACCATAATGATGGGCCAGCCAGATTTTCAACTGGTGGAGGACTTGGGAAGAGTTTTTTATATCCAGGAGGAAGCCGTAGCGGTGAAGCAGGACAGTCATCCAAAACTCTTTTAGCCTTGTCTAGGAAGGGACAACGGTGGACGACGTGATTGCCTTCACACAACTTACAAGGAAATCTGGGATTCCTTTTCTGTCCATGTGCTTCACTTTCACTGGTTGATGGTGTGCATTCAACATGATCGTCAGAGGTTGATGCCACTGGATTGTGAAAACGAGGAGACCAGTCCCTTAAGATCCAAGGGATGCAGGGACAATCTCAGTGAAATTGGTCTCCATTGCAAATGCCACAAGGAGATTTAGATTTCAATGGTGCGGTGTGAGGATTTTCGCTAGATTTCGTTCGGTTGCTCCCTTTCGATTTTGGTTCCTTTTTCTTCTTTTCCTTTTCCTCTTTCTGCTTCTTCTTCTTCTCAGTCACTTGATTTTTATCTTTATTGGCTTTATCAAGTGAAAAGGAAGGAGGAGAGGGAGAGTTAGATGAAGTAGAAGGTTGGGAGGCAACTCTAGTTTCATCTAGTTGTTGACTTGACTGTTCAGGAATTACGGGATTCTGAATGACAGAGGTAGAGAAGATCCAGACAAGCAAACCAATTGTCAACCTTGGAAGTGACAAAGTGGCCATATGGGGTGCACCAACATCTCCCCATGAGGAGAAGGGACTAGGATTTCCTCCAAGGGTAAATCCTTGGTTGGTAGACTCCATTTTCTCAACCTAAAGACCAACAGGGGAATTTTTGATGTTATTCTGATTTAAACTAAATTTCAGATTCTTTGACACAACTTGTTTTTTCAATTTTAAAGAGTCGAGAAAAAACAAAAGATGACTCTAGTCGCCTTCAGATTTTATTGAGCCTGATGTGACAAGTGCTCAGAGGACCTTTTCCTTTAAGGAGTCTAAAAAGTAGCAAAATAGACTTCTCTGGGGATCTAGGCAGAGAGGATTACCAAACCAATCGCAAAAATGCAGAATACATTTTACGGTACGGTAGTCAATCTTCCCGAATGTTGTGTTCAGTGCATTGTGATCGATAGGGTGGAAGACATGGCTTCTTAAGGATAAAGGATGCAATCTATTGTGGTATCCCAAAATATACTCGATGGTACATGGGAGCACAAGTCTGTACTGGCACTTGTCATCTCAGAGTGGAGGAATCACCCAACCAACAATGAAAACAATAGTTACCAGGTTTTATGATGTCAGAATGCGTCTCTAGCCTAAACCTCTAGATGTTGTGCGTTAGGTTCCAAAGCGTTGTTAGATTCATTGACTTTATTTTAAGTTAATTCAAATCATATGCAATAGTAACTGTATAACCGATTATCAAGAACAATGGGATTGTCTTCTAAAACTGAAAACGACAGCTACAACACTTTCAGATCCAGAAACTACAGTTCGACTATGCTACTTTTTTGCAAAAGAGAACCGAAAATGACGCACAATACATAAAAACACTTACAGTTCTTTGCACTAAGGAGGCAGAATAATGCAAGAAAAGGGGGTTTTCCTGAATAGGACTGAAAACAATGAGAAGAAACCAGAGTCTGAAGGTAAATTTAACCTTCCCTGACCATCGCACCTGTCACACTGTGAATTCAGTATGCAGTGCACCTACTGCGCTCGGGAAGTGTGATGCATACAGTCTGCCTTGAAGTTAGGGTGCAATGGCACCAGTGCGAGACTTTAAACAAGTTTTCACTCACAGTTTACAATTCAGCTCAGGGATTTAGGCCAAGTAAGTAATGTTCAGTATATGTAAAACACAGGGGTGATCTAAAGAGGTTACTAGAGCCACCACTTAGGGCAATTAGACTGTTTGTAGATCGATTGTTTAATTCATAAACAAAAACCGGAGATAGACTAAAGCAACATTGATCTACTTTGCATTTGTATAACAAATGCAATTCGAAGGCTAGCTGCTTGGCTTCAGCCTCCATCTGTAAGTTTATAAAAGAAACAAAGATAGATAGGCTAAGAAACAATCTGGTTGCTTCCCAGTGGAGTCACCATTTTGTTAGCAGGAATAGTGTCCACTCGGATGCTGCTATTCCCACTAAGACTGGTAGCTATCTCAGAAACAAACAAGTAAAGTCTACTTTTGTTTTCCTTTATGAAAATAGACAAGAGGGGGACCAAGGATACCAACCTTAGTCTTGCGCTTGATTTCCTCTCCTTCCTGATAGAGCTTCACTGCTTCTTCTTCGTCTGCCCAGCTTCAACGAGCATCTATGGAATCACCACAACATACTATTATCAAATAAAAAATATATATATTCATAAATAACACAGGACCATATGTGTGTTAACCATACAAATGCATATATTAACAAGTACACAAGAATATGGAGGAAAACTAGAATAGCCTTATTAAGATGAAAAGTAGCAAGAGGATTACAACGATATGTTCTGACCTAGCATTATCCTCCAGCTAGAAAGCCCTTCCTCACCTCAAGCAAAGCTTATATCACCCAACACTATGAATGTACACCATAAAACCAACAACACTTCTCTATAAGATACAAAATTCCAGCCTCTGGATCTCTGTGATGAGGGATCTATATATAGATGATTATGGGGAGGTGAGTCATCTTCTGGGATCTTGGTTAGTGTCTTCTCTCTGACAGTTCTTGCTTCCACTTAGAGAATGATGATCTCTTACTCATCCCTGGTCGAAAACAGAGAGGCAAGTGTTAGAGGGGAAGCTTCTAGAAGATTCCATGATCTTCCACCTCGCATTTTGTCCCTGCCATTTGTCCATTCCCGACCATCGCACCCTACAGAGGAGAAATTTAGTATGCAATGCACCTTGTACACTAGGAAGGTGATCTGCATCGCATCCTCTGCACTGGACTTTCAGTATGGTCCATTTTTTACCATTTATGAGCAGTTTTTAGTGGAGAACTTCTGGGAGATGATGTAATCAGCTGACCTTGTTCATTTAGGCAGTGAAGCAACACTTTTAGGAACTTAGGAGCCCTCAGTTTATTGACATTTATGATTGGGGTTGAAGTTCCCAAAAATGTCTATAACAGTCGATAATTTGATATTTATAGATGATGATCACTGATAAAATCTTGCAAGGAGGACCTTCCAAGAGAGTTTGAGACGAAGGATATGAGGCTCATACATTAATTTCTAGGCATGGAAGTATGGTAGACTGATTGGGAATTGTTTGTGGCTTAGGGAAAGTATGCCAATGTAGTACTCAAGAGGTTTTGCATGGAGAGAACCAAACCCATGGAGACTCCTCTAGAAATTAACTTGAGGAAGTAGGATGCTACTTAAGGGGAAGTAGTGGAAGATATTGTTTACATGAATCGTGTGGGTTCACTAATATATTTGGTGAACACAAGACCAAAATGTGTTCTACAATTAACTAGCTTAGTCAAGAAATGGTTAGGCCTACCAAGATGTATTGGAAGGCAGAAAAGAATGTGTGGAGATACCTCAATGGCACTATTCAGTATGGTTTGTGGTACAAACAGACAGAGGGAATGAAGCTTCAAGGCTTCACCACTGTAGATTGGGCAGGGAGTCCATCTAACAGGAAGAGCACATGAGAAGTGATCTTTAGTATTGGGTTAGCGATAGTTTCTTAGTACAACAAGAAACAAAAATAGTGGTTACACTTAGTTTGGCAGAGGTAGAGTACATGGATGCAAGTCAAGTAGCATGTGAGGCCATCTAGATGAGGAAGATGCTGGTTGGCTTGTTTGGTTGGTAGATGGATCCAACTGTGATTTACTACAATAATCAGAGTTGTATCAAACTCTCTAAAAATTAAGTTTTTCATGATCGATTGGAGCATATTGATATTTGATATCATCATCTCAAAAATTGTGTATTGAGACAGATTATGTTGTTGGAGTACGTTGCCATGGAGGAGAATGATATTGAAATTATGACAAAGGAATTTTCAAGGTCTAAACTTGAGTTTCATAGAGACAGGATTGTGATAGCTAATAATACCTTTCTTGTTGATAGAGGGTGTTGAGAAATGGCAACAAGAAATTCTAGTTTAATTTATCCTTGAATTAAACTGTGAATTAAAATCGAATTATATTATCATAACAACTTGTAAATAGTTAATTAAGTTTAATTAACTTAATTAGGTTAGTAATTTCGAGTTGGGAGTCATCATGTAGTCATGTGTATGTTCTCCCTTAATTTTAGGGGTCTATGATCAGTTTATTTGAGTTGTAATTAGATAAATCAATTTGACTGGTTATAAACAATTAAACTAGTTATAAATGTTTGTGGAACTAGTAGAGGATTAGTAGTGAGTTGGCGCATTGGTGGATCCTCAAGTGCTACTCCAACTAACTAGATATTCACTCAAGAGAAAATCATGCATGTCAGTTCAGAGAAAGACCCAATTGAGACTATAGTGCAAGTTCAGTGTACTATCAGTTGTAGAGTGATCCAATTGTATAGATCAAGCATGCAATCAGGAAGAGGACCTAGTTTGGATTGCACAATTTTGAGGAAGTATTTCCCACATTAAATATGGGTTGATTCTTATAGGAATTGCGCAAATAATTAGGGGCTCAGCAGGCAATAGAAATTAGCTAAGTGTTGGTCAGTGCAGGCTTGTGAGGTAGAGAGTTGATCATACTTGTGCAGAATTGTTCTTGTGAGAATAAGATTTTTATTATCACTTAGATTTTTCATTAATGAAATAGATAGTTGAGGTTTTGTGGAGTGGTTTTCCCCAGAGAAATACTTTTTTTATGTTTCTTTGGTTATCTTCCACTTGTCGATTATTGTTTTCATCGATTCTTCATTTTTGTTCTTTAAAGAGTAGATTAGATTCTTGTCTTGTGTCTTAGTACATTACATTTGTGAATCTACAGGAAAATATACATTCCTATGTAGACTTAAATTTATAATAAAGAACTATCTCATAATCTACACATGACTCTTACATATTGGTCAAAGGATATGAGGTAGCATTGATGGTTTCAAGATACATCTCCATGTAATGACTAGAGCTTGTGATGAAGATTGGGAAATGATGGTACATAAAAGAATAAAAAACAAAAGGACGAACAACATTGTATATAGGTGATAAGGGATATTTTGAAAGGATGTGATGTTGGCACATTTATAGGAGTTTGATGAATGATCATAATAACAAATGAATGCAAATTACCTTCATGCACATTGTCATTTATAAGGCAAACAAAAGTTGAAGGATAAAAAAAATTCCAGCCATTCGCATGGAAGGAAGTATGGTGGGCCCTTAGCACATATTAACACATGATAATCAATAGCATATAGATTATTTTCAGAAGTGTATGCTAGTATCAAATGCATTGAAAAAATACAATGAGAGCTTTCGAGGCTCATACATACAATGCAATGAGGCCATGGAGGAGAGGAAATTTTTAATAATGTGACTACTGAGCATTTTCCACATGCTTCTTAGATGATGTGCATATGGCCTTTATGTCAATTTTGATTAAAGGAACGGTTGAATATGGAGGAAGAGGGGAAAATGAATTTCTCGCATGAATACTAAATTAAACCACTACAAGAGAGAGTTTTCCTACCTTAGAAGTCACATTTCTTGTTGAAGAGGTACAAATCACAACTTATGAGTCCATTCACCACAAGTCACATATTATTTGGACATTGCAATTCCATCAATAGGTCACACAATTGTACTTTAAAACCTCATGAAAGCCACTAGAAAGTGCATCCTTCCCTCAACTGTAATTTTGCAACATCCAAAAATCATAAAACTATAATGCATGGTCTAGGGCAAGTGACCATAAATGCAATCTATGTTAGAATGAGATTTTGTGACCTCCAAAGGTTGCATTTCTAAATATGACTACCCCTAGCCCTCCGCCTATGATTTGCATAATAATCTACACCAGGTGCTAAATAAAATTTTTATCTTATGACCAAGAATAGCCTATGAAAATGTAGAAGATATTTTTTCAACATGTGCAGTTATAGCAAGTGATATCTTTGATACTATACCATTAATACATCACACGTTGTTCGGCAGCCTTAATGAGAGTATTTTTCATGTGATTGAAAATATTCATCATCTTAGTGAACAACTAATATTTTAGTGAAGATTCACTCAAGATCTTATTAGAAGATGATGGAGTATTAACTCCAAATGGATAAATGCATCACTGAAGCTTATGTCACAACCCTCATGAAGATGGAAAATAACCTATACATATTTTGATGCATCAATAATTTATTAAATTTGGAGCATGAAGGGCTTGAAGTGCTTGATGCATGAATCATTGATACTCTTACTTGCATTTGGAGACATACCTAGGATATGCTACCTCATATCCTTTGACCAATATTACACATTTTACCTTGGTTGAAAATTGGACTGCAAATGTAGGTTAGAGGTCTAGTGCTAGGAGCAGTCACATTTCATGAGAGCTAGCAAAGGGAAGGCCACATAGTTATAGTTTATCTTAGGTTGCATTTTATAGTGGCTCTTCTGAGGCCTTGGAGTGTGATTTTGAAACCTAGAGAGAAGTCACAAGGTAAGGACGTGACTTAGGTCGGTCGCATAGTCACACAATTTTTGGCTATATGCTCAACCTCTAGCGTGCGATTTTGTGACCAACAAATTGGAAGAGTGACCTAGTTGAAAACCTGGAAGCGAAGTTGATGCGACTATCCATGTTTTATTTTGGGAGTGTGACTTAACTCATGACACATTGGGAAAGTGACTAAGAACAAGTTGGATTCATGAATGAAATGGAACCACAATTTTTCCAATAATGACAACTTAACATCATGTTATCACTCTAAAATTTCCCTAGGGTTGTCATGTTGTGTTCAAATAGATGATAGAGGTAACCAAAAACCTACTTTTGATAAAAGGATATATCCTTCCTAATGCTCAGAGAGGACTCTCTCTTAATGATTTAACTTTGTTGAGTTAATTGATTTTAGGCTAGTTATTTAAGTTTGATTGGGTTTTGATTTTATTTGGTGGTGGAATCACTAATTTAGATGGATAGATAGGTGTCTTTTCACCATTGGGCCATGGAGTCCAAATGTCAAGAAAACAAGACTAAATTAAGTTCTAAAGATAGTGTTCACAGGGCAAGGTAGCTGAGTAAATTCAGATCTTTTAGGCTAGATGGTGAAGTGGTTTTTCAATTGGGGTCAAGGAGCAATTAAGGATTCCTCAAAATGGATAATGAGGGAAAAAAAAGAGATGAATCAAAATTAGGGAGAGATGAATAATTCCCTACTCTAGATATCAGAAGAAAACATTAAAATGAATAAATGTTCAAGACAAAGTGTACTTAAACAAATTCTATAGTAACATTCCAGTTATTTCATTCAAATTGGAAAAAACATTTATGTTTGTGAAATACTTAAGGAAATAACAATTTGACAAATGAAAGATACATCACTGAAGTGACCCAGCAAATGAATCCTATAATGCAATGCCTTTATTTCTCAACCCAATCTGCTGAGTTGAAATTGTTACAATAAACCCTCAGGTTTTGAGATCAATATTACTATAGAAATGTTCAGCAATCCACCCTCTATACTTCAAATTATGAATTATTTATACAAAAAACAGTTACAAAATATCCTAAAATATTTTAGGAATTATTCAAGGAAAATAAAATATCTTCATGCAAGAAGATAAAGACACCTAGGAGACTAAAGGGCTAGTTGTCCCTTCTTTTACTAATTTGTTGTTCATTGTTTTGATCTTTTGTTGCTTTCTCTCTTTGGATGTTGCTCTATGTTGGTTGTCCTTTTACTCTGTCCTTTGCCTGATACTTTTCATCTTTAAACTCTATTTTTCATCTAATACTCTTTGACTTAGCTAATCTGCTATTTTTCTTTCACTACTCTATATTCACTATTTACCTTGCATTTTCACAGTAAATCATTCAACTTTTCCCATGTCTCTGTATCTGGTAATTTAATATTTACCATTCTTCTATAGACTTCATCAGTTTCTATGTATTGTGCAAAGGTGGGCTTGTTTAAAAAAAGATGTTTTACCTCATGCTAGAGGTAAAAGAGGTTCTCAGAATTCTAGTGAAGGACTTTTTCTGTGGGCATCCCTTTCATGGAGGAACTATTGGTTTGATCCTTTGCCACTTATTTGATTCTCTTATCATAGTCCTCATGTGGCATCAACCTGCCATTAATCACCAGTGGATTAGGTAAACCTTTCTACCTCAAAGTATTAAATTTGACCATGAACCTAGCTATTGCTTGCTCCATTTTATGGAATTTATCCTCAAGTTGTGTCATCGGGTTCCTCTTGGTGATTAGCTTCTTTACCTCTAGTATGGTCCCAATTCTATCATCTATTACAAGTTATTTTTTGAGTTAAGGAACTAGATTATTCTTGAGGCTTCTTCTGGCATATTTCCATGTTTGGCTCTAACCCTTTGAAGTACCTCACCAACCTCTTTGACCAAGTCAATTTGTTCAAATACCACCTGTATATATGGCCAAATATTATTGATTGAGTCAATGATATTGGCCCATAAAAGTTATTTTCCCTTGGCTAGTGGCTCTTTCAGTGTCAAATCTTTCTCCAACTTTTGCATTCTTTCATTCTACCTGTTTGACTTTTGAGCTTCATTCTTATGCATAATTTGAGCGAGTTTCTTCTCATCCTCTAGACTTTGAATTTATTCCTTTAGTCTATTTATTTCAGTGGTTTGGATGGACATATCCTCCATGGCTTTGACCAATTTGGCTGCTTAATCACTAGGATGATCTATTTCTATTGTTAAACCTATTTTTGATGTTGTTGTTGATGTAGATGGAAGTGTTGTAGCTAGTGGAGCTGCTGCGGCCAATGAAGCTACCAAAGTAGAAGGAACTACTGTAGTAACTATAGGAACAATAGTGGCAGTAGCTGCTTCAATGGTGGCTTGTTTCTTCTGTATTAAATTATCCATTTAATTCTCTATTTCTTTCAATTGAGCATTTAGCTGAAGAATTAGGTCCATCATGTCATCTTTCTAGCTTTGGCTCTCTAGAACCTCCTTGGTCTGTGGATGTTCTGAAGGAGGAAATTTTAGTTGCTTCTTTAAAGCAACAACATCTTCATTTTTCTTCTTTATGAGCTTTTCTGTAGCCTTGCTGTCATTCCGATTATATCCAATTTCAATAACCAAGTCTTCTAGTGACTTGATTCTATTATCCTTTGCATGTGAGGATTCTTTCTCTAACTTAAACTGTAATGTGATGTTGTCTACAGAATTTTGAAGTTTCTGAACACTCATGGCCTTGTTGGTCATCATTGAGTATATCATTTCTCTTGCCTTCTTATGAAATTCAATCTAATCAATAGGGTGAATGTCCCTGGCCAAAACTTCAAATTTTGTGTTCCTGTAATCTACTAATGACTTAGAAAGGTCATTTGCATTTTACCAGTTTTAATGTCAGAAGGATGACATTAACCTATTTTGATTGTTAGGAGTCTGTTTGAAATACTGGGCATATGTTTCAGCTTTGAATGCCTCATTTCTTAATTTGATCTCTTTATACTTCTCCTTTATGTCTTTTTCCTTATCCATTGGTTTGCTTAATGATGATACCTCTCTGCTAATTTGTTTCTAAATACTCTAAGTATTAGAGGTGGAAAGTTGATGAGTTTTCTATGAAACTGCTAGAGCTATACTATGTCTGACCCTTGCATCTATATCCATGATTTGAAGTGTCTTAACTGTCTCAATTATCTCTTGGGCTTCTTCCTCTACACAAATTCAAATTTATCATGTGTTGTATCTATGTTTGAGCGAGAACCTTCTTCCCTGGTCCTTTTTACATTTATGTCCTACATGGCTAGAGTATGTAGAATGAAACTAGTATCCATCTATTTCTCCATATCTATCAAGGTATTTTCCAACCACTCTGACTCGTTGGCACATTTTTCAATGACTGGTCAGGAGTCATGCATAAAAGGACTCAATTTAAGTTTAAGTCTGAGTTTGTTTGTGACACCTAAAGGGTCATACTGCCACATGAAATTGATACTTAACTTCATTACATGTAAACAATTCTCTGCTTCTTCTCCTGCCTCCCTATTATTACAGATAAAAGGACCCAACCGGTTTTTTTATCTTGAATTGTCTTTTCTTCCTAGCTGATAAAAAATTTACATCATCTGAATTGATAATCTATCTGATATATTCTAATGCAAATATTCTCATGGGGATATATTTGGGCAGCTTATAGGGACTGAGCTAACCTCCATATATCCTTATTTCATTGTGGTCCTGGTATAGATACCAGTCTCCTATTCTACTATTTTTAGATAACTGCAAAACTCTCTTTATATCATCACTGGTCCTGGGTTGACTGCCACTGCTTGTCATATTTACAACTAGATGAGCAAAGGAATTAGTGAACTCCCTGTAGCTGAAAACAATGGAATACTTTTGGATTAAGGGTGTCCAAAAGATGATAGATCTAGGATGGCCCTTAGTGTCCATCATCTAGATGTTGACTGGAAACCTGTCTAATTGGAAATATAAGAACATGTGGAACAATACTAAAGAGTATTTGAATACTCTTTCATTTGGTAGTTTGATCAATCGATCATGGATTCTATCTACCAAGAACTGGGAAAATTTGAAAACTACAGTTGGAGGCTTGCCTAGGAAAAAAATAGAGAGGAAACGAAGTATAGGCTCATCTACATGCTCATCAGTGGTGTATCATAGAATATAATAGAGCATGGTTACAATTTGTCTGGTCCTCTAAGAGAAAATGGTGGCAGAGTATGGAGGATTATCTATAGTAGTATCAGACTCTTCTAGGATGAAAGTCTGAAAGATTTGAGACCTCTTGGGAAGGTCCATCTTCAAGTAGAGTTCAAGTAGGTATTCAATGGAAAATGGGGTTTCATTTTGGTTTGGTTGCATCTGTAGCATTTGGTTTACTGACTCTACAATGATTATAAACAAAATCTGCTAGTTAGGAGAGACTGTGGCCCTTTGGCTTGGGATATAGCATAGATGGCATAGGTGGATGATTTCAGGGAACTGGTATACCTGTGGGAAAAAGCTTTGGGAAAATTTGATTCCCATAGATAAATGTCATAATCTTGGTTAAGGAATTTGTCTTTACTCCAGTAGTGGAGTCTCAATAGACGGCTAGGGGAAATGGTGTCTTTAATTTGAAAATATTTGTCAACCAAACGGATGTGGTCAACATCCGAGTGAGGGGTTTGTAGTGGTTTTTCATTCAGAAATATTTGGGAAGCCATAATTTGGTTTATTTTATTAAATTATTGTTTATCTGGCTTAAGGATTAAGCTCAGGACTTCTAGAATAGTGTGAAGGGGGAATATAGTCTACAGAAAATGGTTTCTTCAGATCCACAATGGGTTTCTTTTAGTTTGGAAAGGTTTTTTAATTAATTCGATTAATTAACCTTTTATAAAACTGTGCAGAGCTTCAGTAGAGGGTCATTCTGGTTCTTTCAAGAATACCTAGAAAACATAGATTTGGTGTGTAGTCAATTTTTTTTGGTAGCACTGGAGGTTTCTGAGGCTTCAATTGTCTGTGTGCTACTTGAAATTGGAGTTTGCAACATCTTCTAGCTATAAAGTTGGTTAAGACAGTTTCATAGGGTTTTTGGGCTTCAGAATTGGTCAGCATAGGTGTTTGCAACAAAATAACAGTGAAAAGGGTAAAAAGGGTGGCTTTTTGGGTTTTAATCAACAACAATTAACTTTTGGGCACCGAATTAATGTGTCAATAGTAGGTGGTTTCATGTTATGCAGGGAGATAGTTGTATGGCATATCGCACTACTTTTGAGTGGAGGGTGGTGATTTTTGAGAGCATGCGATATAACATGGGGCTACCACATAGCAAAAGGGTGCTCAGGCAAAACCGTGAATCTTGCATGCTTTTGGGATGTTAACGATTGGATTATGGGAGCGCGCAATATGGTTATAGGCCATTGGATCTAGAGGTGGGCAATCGGATGGCTATCACATGGTGGAACTGCAAGGGATAAGTCGAGGATTGATTGGCGAGGCCCGGGGATAAATGGTGTGGTGGGTTTAATATATTCAAAAGTTTTGCAAGGGTAGGGGAATTAAAAGTGGGGTCAAGTTGAATTATATAAGGTAGGACTATAGGTTAAAATAATATAATGGTTAGGTTAAAAGGGTATAGGGAGGGTGTTTGAATGGGGCCCGATACATTATTCAAACTTAGGATAAGGGGTTTTAGTATGTTTACAAGGGAAAATGAGATGAAATGTGGGGGGGGAAGTAAAATGAATGGGTGGGGGTATTTTTATGAGGGGAAATGAAGAGGGAAGGGTCTTTTAGAAAGAAGAAAGGGAAAAACATTAGGGAATGAAAAGTAATGAAGTGGTAATGAAGGGAAATTAATAATTTATACATGTAAGGGGTTTAATGGAATGAGAAGAAATTAGTGAATGAAATTTTTGTTTGATAATTCCTCCTACACATGAAACATAGGATGAAGCATGATGAAGGTGATTTTGAGTTACCAACTTTGTGCATCCCAAAACCTCTTTTATCTACCACTTATTTATCCTAGCATTTAATCTTCATTTATTGGGTGCATTTGAGATTGCTGACCCTTTATTTCTTTTCCTTTGATAAGAAAACTATCTAATTCAAACCTTATAACTTCCAATGGCTCAAATTAAACTGATGAGCTCATTATCATTCTCTACCTAACTATTGATCTGCCAAGATTAAACAGATTGGCTAGATCTTTATTCTCTATGTATCAACTTGAAATTTAAAGCATGAATGAATCAAGATTAAACTATTTGACCATCAAGGATTGTGACATTTTTTACATGTTGCACACAATCTTATTTTTCCTAGTAAAGTAAAAAGTAGTGGCAATTGAAATTGCATCACTTTCAGAATCTATTTTTTTATCTCTTTTTGGTGGGGTTCATATCTCATTTCCTTTTTTGATCCTTTTCTTTTAGTCCTTTAATTTTTCTTTTAGGACTTACCCTCTTTACATTTTTTGTTTTTAATATGGGAAACATTTTACAGAAAGAAAAAGTATGTACAATATTACAAGAATAATGCTAGCCAATTCAATATTATGAATCCTATTATTATAGGACCCTAATAGTGGCTCCACATGGGGATGGAATTTCTTTGTAAAATGTCGAGAACTTTAAGATTAGTAGCCTTTGAAACTTTGATTGTGGTTTCCTTGTAACTTCTTCTCTATGATATACTTTATTCATACATATGATGGTACACCTTTCAAATCTTAGGGTCTTCTCTTCGGGCTTCAACCTCAAAAGAAAATCATCCAATCCAGTCTAAACTTTGCAATGTTATGTATAATGAGCAAAGTAAACAACTGAACTAATGTTAATCAGGGGTTAAATAATGCTTCAAATTCTACCATTGATTGGTCCACCTGGTAGATCTATTCCATCTAAGTGCTTTAAGAAAAATGCATTGTTACCTCTATAACCATAAATGATATAAGGGCCTTTCCATTGGAAATCAAATTTACCATGTTTACCCTTTTCTTCTCTCCTAGAATCTCATTTGAGTACTTTATCACCTATGTAAAAATCATCAGCTTTGGTTTTCTTGTCAAAAATCTTTTTGATTTTATCTTGGATCACTTGGGATTTGACATAGACTTCTTACCTAATTTGCTGCAAATTTATTGTTTGATTTTTCCTCCTTTGGATATCATTTGATTCTACCTACAGTTCTTGAATCATTTTCATGACTGGTACTCCTAAAGAGGATTGAAAAACAACATCCATTCCATATATTAGTTGATAAGGAGATGTACGAATGGACTTTTTTGTAGTTAATCTATCTACCCTTAAGGTCTTATTGTCTTCTAATAGTTTCTTGATGATATTAACAAGGATTTTGTTTGAGGATTCTGTAAGTCCATTACCTTGAGGGTAGTAGACTGTGGAATGGCCAAGGGTAATGTGGTATCTATTACAAAAGTGTACCATTTTCTTAGATTTGAAAGTAGCTGCATTATCAATAATGAGATTTTGTGGGCATTGAAATCTTGAAATGATATTGTTTTCAAGGAATGAGATGATGATAGAATTTGTGTCCTATCTAGAAGGGATGGCCTCTATCCGTTTAGTGAAGTAATCAATGGTTCTCAAAATCCATTTATGTTGGGCTGAGGAGGATGGGTGAATTTCACCAATGAAGTCTATACCCCATTGCTGAAATGGGATTTCTGTGGACATGGGTTTGAGGGGAAAAGGTAATAGCTTTTTATTGCCTTCAAAGATTTGGCATTTGTGACAAGAGGTCACATATTTCTTGACATCTACAAAAATGGTGGGCCAATAAAAAACCTGCCCTTAAAATCTTATTAGTAGTTGTTTTCTAGTATAGGCGTCCTCCATAATCTCCTGCGTGAAATTCTTGCATAATTTTGTCAGCTTCATCTTTTAATAAACAATTCAACAAAATGCCACCATTATCTTTCCAAAATTAAGCTTTGTCTATGATACAATATTTCATTGATTTCATTTTCAAGAGTCTACCTTTAGTTGTAGACAAATCAGGAGGAGCTTGTAAATTTAGTAAAACAAATATGATATCTGTATACCAAGGTGAATATAAAAAATCTTCACTGATATGTGGAGTCACCATCTCTTCCTGATCATCTAGAGCACCAATGAAATTTATATGTAAGACATGATAGTTCAATTCAGCCATGAGTTTAGCTAACCCTTGGCCTTTGATTAGTTTTGTGGGCTTTATTTCAATATCATATTCCAAAATGGTGGAAATCCATTTGCCTCTCTTTCCTTCATGCCCATCCTGTGTTAGAATTTCCTTTACTACTGAATTTGGAACATATGCAATCATGTGTGAGTATAAAATGTATACTCTAAAATCTTTAATAGCCTTCAATAAAGCAAGTGCATGTTTTTCCATTATATTATACTTTAGTGTAGCCTCTCTCAAATATTTTCTGAGGAATGCAATAGTTTGCTCATAACCTTGATCATTATTTTGCAACAAGACTGGTGCAATAGTGTGTTTTGAAGAAAAAGAAAAATTTATAAAATCTTTTTTGAAATCAGGACTTATGAGGACAGGTGTTTTAGTAAGCGATTCTTTGATTTCCTCAAAATACTACTTAGCCTCTATTGTCCACATAAGTGTTGAATCTTTCTTTAACATGTTATTCAATTCTTCGATTAGTTTTTCTAAGTTAGAAATTAATCTTCTAAGAAAATTTATTTTACCTAAGAATGATTGTAATTATTTAATGTTCCTAGGATGAGTGATGTTAAGGATTGCCTCTATTCTAGCTGGATCAATTCTAATGCTCTCTTTTGAAATTAGGTGTCCTAAGAGTTTACCTTCTTCAAGCCCAAAGACAGTCAAATAAATGCCAAATTTTTTAGATTCTATGAATACTCTTCTTAGGTGATCTAGATGTTCATTATCTGATTTGGAAAACAATGTGATATCATCTTGGTAAACAACTAAAAAGTCATGGATTTCTTTCAAAAAATCTATGCCCATTGCTCTTTGGAATGTTGCTCCAGCATTCATCAATCTAAAGGGCATTTTCAAATACACGAAAAGTACCCCACAGAGTGGTAAATGTAGTCTTTTGCTTGATCTTCTATTTGAACTAAGATTTGGTTGTATCTACAGAATCCATCAAGTAATGAAATTTTGGATGACCCTACTACCCTTTGGAGAATGTGGTCCATTTTTGGGAAGGGATAGTTATCCTTTAGTGTTACTTTGTTCAAGTTTCTAAAATCAACAAAGAGTCTGATTTCTCATGTTTTCTTTCTTGTGGTGACTAAATTAGAGACCCAATATAAATATCTAATAGGTGCTATGATTTGTGCCTCATACATCCTTTTTACTTCTTTTTCAATCAAAGGCATAAGAACTTGATTAATTATCCTAAGGTTTTGTTTGAAAGGTTTCTAATCTTCTTTGATAGGTATTTTATGTTGAATAATGTTGGTGTCATAATACTTGAGGTCTTCATAACTCTAGGCAAATACATATTGAAATTCTTTAAACATACTTATTTATTTCAGCTTTTCAGCTAGAGGTAATTGTTGGCTTCAGGGGGCCTAACCTAGATTCAATGTTAATTAGCCAAAAAAATCACTACACTACTGACCCTTTCGGCATCAGCCCATGGAGTGCGGATCAAAGTCTCACCTGAAGTAGTATGGGGGGATGTTGGAACCATGTTTCCACACCCTTGAGATGGTTGTGATGTCATTTGATCTCTTATATCCCTGCCTTTGCCTAGGTGATCTCGCTCTAGGGCTTGTAAGACAACCCTCTATTCTAGCCTTCAATACCTTCACAAAAGTATACGACCGACCTTTGCATAGCCCTAACCTGAGGCTCGGGTACTTTTGTGTTGCTATGGCAACATGCCATGCAGATTCCTCAATTATCCTAAGTGATTTGCTTATCTTGTCAAATACTTAAAGTTATCACTACATAAGCAGATATTTGTGATTGCATTAAATTATTCAATGTAATTGCATTCGTTCACGCATATTATAAGCATAATAAAGAAAATTCATACAGAAGATATCCAAACCCATCAACAGAACAAATACACAGAAATTATAGAATAACTCCTTTTATTAATATCTTCCAAGTGTTATAGACTCTGTTCGCCCTGCGCACACAGCTGCAGGGGTCCACGCACTCAGCTATGGACTTCTACACTAGGCCTATGTGTACTTAGCTATAGAGCCTCTACCTACGCTACAACCCAATACTTAGACTTCTTGCTCTAAAGCTATTTCTCTCTTCCTCGTGTTATCATACTAACTACTTAGAGCTTATCTCATTTTATATAATCCCATGGTCCATGGACCATGGGTAGGCTCTTACAGCCAACTTTACTTTACAAAACTAAGGGTGGACTACCCGTTGTGACACATAATACCTTCGGGCTCCGCAACCACAAATAGTGGAGTCTTTAAAATAATAATACAAAAACTTGACTTAAACATGGGCTTTTAGCCCCAAAACTTCCCTAGGGGGATCCCGCTCCCAATAGACCCCCAACATAAACATCGTGACCCACCCTTGAGTCACTTGGTAGGCACGAAGATCTTTGTACGAAGCCCATCCAGCTTGACCCTGATGACTGCAACTTCGGTTGTGCATTGAGCTACTTCCTGCTTCACATATTTGATTGTCTTCTTAGTTACTACCCCTGCGCTATCAACTTGAAGTTGTTGTTGCATCGCTTGGAGAGTTGAAAGCTTGCCTTTAGTATTTCCTATCACTGCATAAGCTTCCTCTAGCCAGGGCTTTAATCACGCCTTCAACACTTCTTCCTTGTGTAGCATTATGTCCACATGTTCCTTCAATTGCTTGGCCTCCTACAGCTTGGCTAACCTCTATGTTAGTGCGACAGTTCATGTTGTGCCCTTTAGTTCATCATAGTGCTGTTGGAGTTCAGGCACTTCCATCTCAAGCCTCTAGATGTTTGGGTCCTCCTACAGCTTGTTAGGACCTCAAATGAATTTTCAAACAACCATGTGTAGTATGCTACTGCACTTTCCACTACCACAACTACTTCTGTGACAATGACCACCCAATGTTCATTGACCTCTGGTGGTGTTGAAGGTTGGGCCCTCAACTGGAGTTTTGTAATCTGTAAGTTCATCTCCAGCTGCACCTGCACCATCTCTGTCCAAGTGTTGTGAACCCCTATGCCCAATTTATGGATGCAGACCTTGATTGGCTCCTCCTCCAGAATGGCCAATTCCAAGACCATTCCGTAGGCGTCCTCTATGACCTGTATGATCTTCTTACTCTGGCTAGTCACCTCAGCCTCAGCGAAGATGGCAGAATCCCTCTACAAGGCCATCTGCTCATTGTTTATTATTTGTTCCCTGATCACTTGGAGGGTGTGGTGCTCGTGGGCCCTCAACTCGGTAATTACTCCATCCTGCAAGGAGTGGAGTGTGGGAGCGCTGCCAAGTTCAATCGTACTCCCTTCAAGGTGCTGACTGTGGGCCTCTTAGCCTCATTTTTTATTGTTAGTGCCCCATCAGGTAGTGTTAGCACACTGGAAGCCTTCTTGCACAACATATCAGCAGCCTCTGATGTGTCAATAGCCAAGCTGGTAGACATCATACCAACTTACAACGTGCAGGCTTGCAACCTATGTAGTCTAGTCTGGATGGCCCCTAGGAAGATATGTTGTTGCTTTTCAAATTGTTGCAGGCCCTCTGCGGTGACATCTCTGACTATGTCACCTATGTCATATAAATCTCCCTTCGTTAGTGTGATGGGGTCTAGCGAGGTCTTGGTCACCTTCTACTTCTTTCTAGACCCTCCCTTTTCTGGCTCTCTCGGGTGCTTAGTATAGCCAGATGTCTCTTGAGGGTCCGTGTTATGCTGCTATGTGTCCTCTTCTTTAGTTGCAAGTGAAGGCGATTGCATGCCTTTTTTAGAGCCCCACTTTGTGCCTCTCATTTGTTTTCCTGCCTCCTTTCTTGTTTCTTCTACCTTAGCCTTCTCAACAGCCTCCTTCTTCCTCTTCTTGACCAGCTGTGCCATCTTCAACTTGGCCTCGTCATTCTTCTTTTGTGTGGCAGACTTGCTTCTACCCACTGCCATGTGTGTTGAGGTGCGCCACTCTGCCATCCATTTATCCAACACCACATCAATGACATCATTTGTGGCTTGTTACAACAAGTCATACCACTTCTGCACAGTGTCCTTTCATGCCCAGATTCAGATCTAATGGAAATCAACTTTGAATTCGGCATAGCTCCACAGGTTAGCATATACTGTGGGTGACAATCACAGCTTGCAATTGATAGCAATACTAATATTCATTTATACCATGATCCAAAATATTTTTCTGTCTCGAGCACACTCCACATCCTTGGTCGCCCACAACAAAGTGTACTTCGCTGCTTCAGGAAGGTCAGACGTGACCGAGGGAAATTGGATTTCTTCTGGTAGCTACCACACTATGAGCATAATCGATAGCAAGAGCCACACATAGTGGAATGTCTTACTTTGCTCCTATGCTTTGTGGCAATTTGTTAGGAACTCACTACGAAGGTAGTCTGACCAGTTAAACCAGACTTCTTCCATGCACTATTGTGTGAGCGTGGTGACAGGCGTTGACACCCAGTTGGCACAACACTTCCACATCACCTTTCCTGCAAGGATCTATGTTGCCACCTTCACAGCAAGGTTGCAGATGCTAGAGATTGTGTACCCACATGAATTCTTCACCAATTTTAACTTCTCTTTCATCGATTTTTCAAGCGCCATCTTGTCGCCCTTGCAACCAAAGATCATAGTTGGATTTTCACCTGTATACGCCATGTGTTGATGTGGTGAATCAACATATCAGTGATGGGTATCAGCTCCTCTTGTCATACACACCCATCATGCACCAAGCACAATAGTTTCTTGATGACTAAAGCTATCACAAGGGTGTGGTTATAGTGCAGCACCTAGAGCAGGTTGAGTAATCCTACCTTCTCTACTTCTATGAGCCACTTCCGCAACTCTAGTGCAGTCATCCCTGTCTTTATGTCTATGATGTGGCACATCAACTGTTTGGTCGCCAAGTGTGGGAACTTCTCATGGTCCACCAAGTTGAAGTTTTTGAGCTTCAAAATCAGCACCCATGCCAAATGCAGACTGTAAAAAATGATCTCATCTGGTAGCAATGGGGTTTGTAGGGATGTCTTATTTTCATCAATGTCCTTATCGACCTTAGACTTAGGCTTACGTGGAGGGACATACTCTAGCAACTCTATAATAGGGTCCACACCTTGAGCTTCAACCTCCTTTATTTCCACTCCCAAATCCTCATCGTCCATGGGGTTGTCTTCAATATCCTCCTCTTTTGTCTCTAGGTTTATAGCCTTGCCTTTCTCCTAGGAAGTGGGCTTGGTTGGGTTTCTTCTCAGTGATGCATGCACCGGGATGGCAAGCTACCTTCCCTTCTTATCTTTCATGGTCTCCTTGGTTGGGATTGGCTTCAATCTCACGTTCTCGAAGATTTAGGGACCTCTAAAAGTACTTCAGCTACTTTTGGGGTAGCTTCTTTGGCTTGTTTCTCCATCTCTTGTGTCAGCTCTTCTACCACTTTTTGTGTATTGATAACTTCTGGGGGTGATGACATAACACTCTCTATTAGTACTTGTGACGTCTCAGGAAAGTTTGCAAATGCAGGAGTTTGTTTGAGAGCCTTGATAAGCCCTTAATACTGTAGGTATGCATAGGTCCCAATCACTTTGCTGAGCATTTCAAACCTTGGTCAGTGCATTTTCAAGCACTTTCTTGAATGCCTCCATTGTCCCGTTAGCCTGTGGGTAATAAGGTGTTCTCTTTTGGTGATATACCTGAAATTCCTCTGTTATTGCACTGATTGTCTCATTTCAGAAGTGCATACCATGATCACTCATCAAGATACTTGGACATCCAAATCGCGCCAGTACATGCTCAAATAATAACTTCGTAGTCATCGCTCCCGTGCAATCCTTCACTGGCTGCACTTCTATCAAATGAGTCAAATACTTCATTGCAGTGATAATGTGCCTTGCTCCTATCTTCCCTTGTGGCTAAATGGGTCCTACAAAAACTATTTCCCACTTCTTGAAGGGTTGCAACATCATTTGTAAATTCAAAGGAATTTCATCCCTCCATGATGGCGTGCCTGTTCTTTGACATACATCACACACCTTGCAATATGCTTTTGAATCTTGATGAAGGGTTGGCCACCACAATCCTGTGCGTAGAATCTTCTGTATAGTTTCTCTCCCTGCATAATGTCCTCTCACGGTGCCCCCATTAGAGTCCATGAGGATGCTGCTTCATTTGAACTTGGGTACATACCACCACAATATCTCATCAGTCCCCATCTTGTACAAATTCCTAGCAATGACAAAGAATTCTATCGCGCGCACCACTAATTCCTTCTTTTATTGGACAAAGTATCCTTCCAGTGCAGTTATTGTTGTTAGGAAGTGTATTATATCCTCAAAATGACCATCCATGACATGCACTACAAATATATATGCATTAGACAATCTTTCTTCCAAGTTAATAGGTTCCTCCCCTGTTTTGATGCGCTACAGATGGTCTGGTCTTGCGTTCAATTGTCCAAGCTTCACAAAAACTTCAAAATCATACTCTTATAATAATAAGAGTCATCTACAGATTCGCTCCCCCAACACAAGCTTATTGACCAGGTACTTCAGCACTAAGTGATTGATATACATCTTAAAATGGCCTCCTAGCAAGTAGTGTTGGTACTTCTGGAGCACATACACCATAGCTAGCACCTTACGTTCAATGGTAGAATAGTTCTTCTTTGCTTTGGATAATATGTGGCTTGCGAATGTGATAGGATGGTCCAAGCCTTCTCTGCCATCCTGTGTTAGTACTGCCCCCAATGCTATACATGATGGGTCGACATGTACATGAAATTATTTCTTCTAGTCCACGAAGACTAGAATCATCATGATAACCATCTTTTCTTTCAATATATCCAAGATTTTTTTACATTCTTCGTTCCAGTAGAATGTGACATCCTTCTTCAACATTTTTTTCCATCGGCACAATTATCTAGCCATAGCTTTTGATAAAGTTTTTGTGATATCTTGTATGTTCCAAAGTAGCGCACAATTGTTTCACACTCCTTGGCACTTCCAATTTTAGTGTCACCACGATCTTTGTGGGGTATACAATTGTTGGGTGTGGGATCCCCCAAGGGTAGTTTTTGGGGCTTAGAGCCTAGATTTTGGTCTAATTTTGTCATTTCAATGTAAAGATTCAACATTTTTTGGGCATGGAGCACGTAGATGTTAAAAGGTCATAGGGTTGTCTGCACTTGTTTTGATAATGTAATGTCGGCTATAGAAGATCTACCCATGGTCCATAGTCCATGTGATTGTATAAATAGAACGAAGCTCTAATTAGTTAAAACAATCAATCGAAGATGTAATAATGAAAATATATGCGAGATAGCTCTGAAGTGTAAAGTCTAGTTTTGGGTTGTAGCATAGGAAGAGGCTCTGTAACTGAGTGTGCAAAGTCCTAGTAGTCTACAACTAAATGCGCGGATCCCTACAGCTGAGTGTGTAAGGCGAGTTGAGTCGGTAATCATCTAGAAGTATTAATAAAGAGAAGTTCCTATCAATTATGCGTCTTTATTTCATGTTTTAGGAATCTATTATATTGGGTATGAATTTCACTTCTAATGCTTATATGATGCGTGAATGTGTATAACTGTATTGGTTAAGTGAACACAAGTTAAAATATTTGTTTATGGGAAGATAATTAAGATTTGTTCATAAGATAAGTAAGATACTTGGCATAATTTGGGAAACACCACAGTTCGCTGCCCTGGCGGTGCGAAAGCATCTCAGACCCTGGTTAGGGCTGTACGAAAGCCAATGGTAATAGATCTCGAAGGTACTTAAGGTTAGAACAAAGCATGAAGTGAGCTTTGAAAAGGCAAGGTCTAGTTGGAATAAACCAACATCAAAACCATCTCAAGGGCGTAAAAACATGGTTCCAACATCCCCCCATACTGCTTCAAGTGAGACTTTAACCTGCCCTCCATGGGCTGGTGCCTAAAGAGCCAATAATGGAGGGATTTGTTTGGCTAAATAACTTTGAACTTGGGTTAGAACCCCATAAGCCAACAAACGGTTCCATTTCTAGGACCGGAATCTGCATAGAAATGTGCGATGTCATATCACTAAAATCCAACTAAGAAAGAAATTGAAGGCTGGTTGGACAGAAGAATTCATTAGTTCATGATGCAGGAGAAGAAAAACCCACAAATGTCAAAAGAAGAGTGGTTAGACAACTACATGTATACAAATATCCATGAAATATTTTTCGCATCCTTCCCTACTGAGCTATACGAGTGGATCGAGAAGCTAGCAAATAACCAAGGAAGGTGGAAGCTTGATGGTCCTATTGTGTGGACCCTAGAGCTAGTGCAAAGGTTGGAAGCATCAAAGGATAACATAGCGCGTGACATCGATCATTAGCTCAATTGCATTATAGGAGGATTTGTTACTGAGCTCGCAGTTGACACCTCAGTCAGCAATAGTGAGGTAGAGCGATGCTTTCTCCAAGGACCACGAGGTAAGTATGTAAAATATTTGAATACTTGGATTAAAATTTTGTTGTGCGAAAAGCAGGTTATGCAGCTACCTTGATGTTTGGGGCTATGCGAAGAAAAAAGGTTTATAGGAACGAAGGAAATAAGGGTCCAGAAAATAGCCCCTTGATTTCACCTCCATGAGAGATGAGGAAGAGCTCGCGAAGGTCTCTCTGCGAAGTGCTATTCATCTGATAAGATAAAGAATCCTGCAAATCCAAGCTCCACCCACACCACCACCAGCTTCACTGCAATCACCTCCATCTTTGGCTATACCACCTCCACCACCATCTTGATTTAGTATGGTGAATACAGTGAAGTTGCCTTTATTCAAAGGCTTGGGAAATGAGGATCCAAACCAATGTTGGTTTGTAGTGAAGGCTGTATGGGAAGCAGAAGGTGTTACTAATGACCATATAAGGAAAGTAACACTAGTTAGGGACCTGTAGGATCGCGCACTGACCTGGTATATTAAGTGCTCCAACGATAACCTGAATGCTATAGTAATGGACATCGAAGCAATACTGAATAAGAAATTTAGCAGGCCTAAATCTAAAGCTCATTCGATTATTGGATTCAAAGAAATCACAATGCTACTAGGCGAGACACCTTGGGAGCTTGATCAGAGGCTAAAATGTACGATTCGCAAAGCAAACATGAATCTGAAGAATGGGCAACATCGCGAATGGTTTGTATCTTTGCTACTAGCACACTTAAGGAGTGCACTATCACAACAAAATATAATGGCTCAAGAAGAGGCCTTGAAGATTTCCATGAGACTGCATGAGACCCAGATGTAAGATCCTAACCTAGGAGTTTACAAGATCCATGCATAGTTGAAGAATCTGTGCCTTGAGATGTAGAGTTTGAAACAGGATAGGACAGTTCAACCAGAAGTGCATGAAGAAATGTGGTGCATAAAATGCAAGAGTTAGGGTCATGACAAATACCACTACCCGTTCTTTACAAATTACCTCACAGGAGGAGGATCGATGCCTTTAAAGCCAGAAGCTCAAGCAGGACCTAGTACGATACCTGATTTGTGGTGCGTGATCTACCAAAAAGCTAGAAAACATGCCATGAAAAACTGTCACTTTTTACAGAACTATATGCAAACTTTGCAATAGTTGTTCTGCAACTTTTGTGGGTCAGTGGGACATGACGAGTGTTGGGACTTGAAATTTTCATTCACTTTCATTAAATTTTCACTTATATTTCCATATTATCATCTTCACTCCACCTCAATTTCATTACATTATCTCCATTTCATTACATTTACCTTACCAATATCATTATTGGGTCACATTTATGTTTTTCCAAACTTTATTAATTTTTAGCATTTTTAAGTGAATTTATGGTTAAAAATTAGAAAATAATGTGCATATGCTTATACCTAATAAGTGGGATGAGATTGTTGACATGTGTAGGTAAAAAGGAAGCTTCTAAAAGACCCTTATGTGGCCTTCGAAAACCAAATTCGAATTTGAGTGGAGAAGATCATGGGATCATGAGGATATGTGTCTCATTTCTTATTTGTATTGAAACTCTAAGAAGACATGTGTATTATTATTTCATATTTTGATTGTAACTCTAATGATATGGAGAGAGATTCATGGACTCTCATTAATGAGATAGCTTCTCATCTTTTTGTATAAATAGGAGAAGTTTTCTCCTATCATTTTCATGTGTAAAATCGGAGTTATGCTCAAGCTTTGAATATAGAACTAGATTGTGGGACCTTACTCATGAATGTTCCTTCATTTTGACTTGGTTTTTCTTACATATGGAGCATCTCGACTTACCATCTCTCACACTTTTAGATCAGCTGCCAAAAATGTGTGAGACTTAACTGCTTTTATAGATTAAAGTTCATTTTCTTTCTTAGTATTAGTTTTAGAATGACTGTGTAATCTTTTCTTTTCTAAAAACATTTCAATAGGAAATATTTATGTATTTTCCAATTGGATTAAGTTTGAGGCAATAGCTCATAGTTATTTAATTTCCTTTCATGTTCTGTTATTTACTTTCTTAGATCAAACTATCAATTCGTTGTATAATTGAATAAAAGTTCAGGCTAAGAAGGTGACTTCAAATTGGGGGATTGAATGTTCAACCTATGAAATCATTGAGTTTACATTTTCATGTTTTTATATTTGCATTTAAGATCCTCATTTAATTTCATTAACTGATATTCCTAAAGATAATTCTAAGAAATTGATTTAATCATATTTCAAGATTGAATAGTTGAATATTTAATACATGCAATTATTGAGTTATTTTCTACACACTTTACTTCCTTTTCTAGGACATTACAAGTTAAAGTATAAATACCTACTTACACATCATCTCAAGAAGGTAACACTTCATAATTGAATGCTTGAGTAACTAAGTATACATTAGCTGTTTTTTATTTCATAAGTTAGTTGGATTTCATTTTCGTTATTTGATTTCATAGATTAGATGAATTGGTTTTAGTTATGTTGTAGTTGGATTGATCTAAACTGACAGACAATTTCTAGCACATATAGTGCACGCATGCTTCACAAGTTTATGAAACCCTCAGGTTGACAAATTAAATGATAGGCAATCACTTTGCCCCAACATTTTGGCACTATTGCCAAGGAAGTGTGCATAGGAACTAACTTTCAATTTAGAGCGTATTTTATTTGTTATTGTTTCTATTAACCATTTATGGACAAAGGATCTCGAATGCAGCCCAAAGACTACATTGAGGAATGGTATCAAGAAGTGGTTATGCCACAATATTCATCAATTCTTCAAGAGATCCTTGTGGCAAATCGAAAGTTCCAGTCGATTTTGCATATACTTACAAATAATCAGGTCATTTTTCAAGTTGGGATATGAGCATTTCAAAAATTCTAATCCGTAAATGGCTTCATTGGAAGCATGAATATACTTAAAAATAAAAATAAAAAAAAGATTTTTTAGATAGATAGGAAAAATAAAAATAAATTTTTATAGTTTTTAGAATAAAGTTGATGTTTTTTGGTGTAGTAAGAACCATCCATCTACTAACCCTTGGCAGGAAATATTTGCAATAAAACAAATGATTGAGAACAAGGAGCGGAAGCGAAGATCAGGACAGCAATTTAAGATATGAGATCAATCCTTTTCATTTTATTTTTGCAAAATTTTTAGAGGAATCGATTGATAAAATCTTGACTATGCTAAAAAAAAAAAAAAAAAAAAAAAAAAACTCAAGTATGCTCTCCTACACTTCGTGTGACATGGAGGATCGGAAAAAAAATTGTTTTGTTAGTATATCATAAAAAGATTAATTAGCTACAGAATGCAATTTTGCAGCTATTTCTATTTTCATCATTTCATTTGATTTAGTTTTACAATAAACATTAAAAAAAATGTTTTCTTTAATGAAATATATTGGAATATTTTTAAATTTTTTAAAGTATAACATATATAATTCTACAAACAAATCAATTAAAAAAAAATTAATTAACAAAACACATCCTTCAATACCAGCTACATGTATGGTGACTACAAATCTACTTATAGACTCCAATTTAATCCTTCAGTACCAGCTACATGTATGGTGACTACAATTCTTCTCATAGCCTCCAATTTATTTTGCGCCTAAAAAAATGTTGTAGCAGCGTTAGACAGCAGGAGTTTTGGGAAAAATGGTCAATTGGGGGTTATGATTTGAAAGTCAAAACCTGTGAAGAATGCTGCAAGACTTGCAAACCCATGTGAAAAAATGATGATTCTTACCTCTGTAATGAATGAGCTTTCTGTGTAGATACAAAAATGATGCAGTTAGATTTCTTAGGCAGATCTTTGGAGCGGTAACTTCATGATCAAAACTCACTGGCTCGATTTCTTCAAAGCAATGTCCCATCTTTTATCTCATTCCATATTTTGAGTCCCCCAGAATTACCCATAGGATGATTGACATAGTTAGATCTTCCCTTTTCCTTTGTTAGAAAACATCCATGCAGCCACAAGCCCAACCTTCAAAACCTACAAATCAAAAATCATCGGAACATTTCTAGAAAAAGTGGTCGCATAAACACATGATTTTAAAACGAAAATTCTGAGCAAACCGAGGCAAATTAGACAAATATGAGACATGCGTTTTCTCTAGAATGGGGGAAATCAAGTAACCCATGAGTGACTATCTGGATATTACAACCATTTAGGAGAAATACAAAATTGATTTTTGCAGAAAACATAATTACGAGAAAGTGTAATTATCTTGACACCTGATTTTTAAAACGAAATTTCTGAGCAAACTAGGGCGAATCTGAAAAAAATGGGACATGGGTATTTTTTGAGATGGGATAATTTTAATAACCTAGAAACTGTTTCCTCAGATTCCTAACTGTTCATGAGTAAATTATAGTTTTTCAAGACCCTCTTTGGTGACTGTGCCAAGGAGAAATGGATTAAAAGACAAAAATGAGATGTGTTGGCAATCAAGGAGATCTCTACGGCCAATAGTCCAAATCAAACAACTATCAACACGTCAAATGCATAGTGTAGGAGAATGTAGGAGAACGATGCTAGTACGATTTGGGAAGCCTAAGATGCAACTGACAGACAAGAATGATGGGCAGGATGACTTGCGTGTGCATCTAGCTAAGTGGATGTAGGCCTATGGAGAAAATCCCCAACCTGTGCAGAGTCACATGTACCCCACACTAAAATACATGGTCAATAAGCATGTGTTGGGGGGGGGGGAACTTGTAGATGTCTCTTAATGTTAGGAAGACATTATGTAGGAAGAGAAACTGTACAGAAGATTCTACACCCAGAAGCGTTGAACAAAGTACTAGAAACCACAGTGAACAAGGTATGCAATGCACAGCAAAGTGATTGGTAGCTACGCATACCAACAATTTTATGGGCTTATCAGATGACATGCAAGAAACTCATAGGATAGACACCTTTTAAGCTTATCTATACGGTGGAAGTCATAATGCCTATGGAATATATCGTTCCTAGTCTATGCATAACAATGCTCACAGGTATGATGGATTGCAGAGCCCTGGAAGAGAGGCTTGCATAGCTAGAAGACCTTGAAGAAGAATGACTTTTGGCTAGATTCCACCAGCAGGTCCAAAAGCAGCATGCATGGCAAGACCAACACATCAAGTTGTGCACATTCAAGGTAAGTGATCTGGTTTTTTTGTATGATAGTAAGTTTGATAAATTCCCAAGGAAATTTAGAATGCACTAGTTAGGACCATATATTATTAAGGAGATTACATATGGTGGCACGATACAATTGGTAAAGTTTAATGGTGATCCCTTCCCAGGAAAAGTGGCCTAGCCACCTGACTAGTCGACCAAAGCACAATCTTAGTACCTTAGGCAACTGAAAGGAGGCGCAAGACTATAAAATACTCTGCTTGGGAAATGCACAATTTTAGGACTATGCCCAATAGCGAAGTGTCACAGGGTCCATGATAGCACGAAGACAGTAGTGCTGGTGTGCAGGTCTATTAGAAAGTGACTGTTACAGTCACTATTCATGATACGATGCTTGGTTTGAGGCCAAATGGAGTGGGCGATAGGCATTTAAGGTGAAATTTATGGGCTAGATTCTTGAAAATCTGCCACCAATCTAGCATTAATGGACCAAATATGGGGGGAATGGTTGAATTCAAATTCCAAAGGTGTTATAACTTACAAGTGGCTCTCTAGCAAACAACAGTTGGTGTTTTGAGAACTGAGTCGTTGCATGCTTAGGTATTCATCAACTGAGACTTGTTCAATATTATGAAAGTGAATTCGTTGTTTGAACAATTACCAGAGACAATGAGAGAACTATGGAAAAGCACTATGTCAACACCTGAAGAATCAAGGGACATAGGAGTAGTGATAGCCGAGGAAGCTATGCAGGAAATTGTAGAAGTAGAAACCCCTGAGAGCGCTAGAATAATCGTTGAGGTCCCTAAATCACCATGCACACCAAGACCTAAGAAGGATGAGCAACGCATAAACATTGAGCAGTTGAGCCTGTAGTGCAATGAGGTAGTGGAGCAAAACAAATAGATAGTGAAAGTTATGGAGGAAACCATCCATATGGTCTCGGAGTTGGCCATTCAAGCAGAGGAACCAGTGGAGGTGTGCATCCGAAAGTTAACCACATGGATGTGCGATGCAAGAGCAGAAATGGCTAGGGTTTAGCTAGAGCTGAACCCATATATAGCAGAACTGTAGTTGAAGGCTCACTCTTCAATCCTGCAGGAGGTTAGAGAACAATGTACCACCGCAGTCACAACAACAAAGATGGTGGTTGACAGTGCAGTGATAGATTACATGAAGCTATTCGAACAATAATTCAAGGTACTAACCACCCTACAGGAGGACCTAAACATAGAGTGCCTAGAGATAGAGGCACATGAGCTACAATAGAGATATGATGAGGTAAAAGGGACTGCGTAGATGGTTTCCCTTAGACAAAGGCTTGCAAGGATGCAGAAGGTAAAGGCGCTTAAGGAGTAGGGTGGATGTCACTCGGCATAAAGAGACAGTTTTGGAAGCATACCTACAGCCATGGATTGATCAAACTTATATAATTACAACATCCATTGAAGCAAAGCTTGCACAACTGCAAGCAACTTAAGAGAGGATTCAAGGTAGCATTTCAACAACAACGATCACCGAAAAATGCATAGAGGATGTCTAGCAGACAACCACTTAGAGTGTTGCTAAACTTACAATGATCCAATCAAAGTTGGGAGGTCTTCGCGCTAAGATCTCCGCACCTGCAGAGTGACTCGAGGGTGAGTCAGGATGTTTGTGTTGGGGTCCTATTGGTTGTAGGATCCCCGAAGGGCAATTTTGGGGCTTAGAGCCCAGAGTTTGGTCCAATTCTATAATTTCAATGTAAAGACTTTGCATTTTGTGGGCACAGAGCGTCTAGTTTTTAAAAAGTCATAAGGTTGTCTGTCGTTATTTTGATTATGTAATGTTGGCTATAGATGATCTACCCATGGTTCGTGGACAATGGGATTGTATAAATAGAGCGAACCTCTAAGTAGTTAAAACAATCAATTGAAGATGGAATAGTGAAGATATATGAGAGATAGCTCTAAAGTGTAAAGTCTAGTTTTGGGTCATAGTCTAGGAAGAGCCTTTGCAGTTGAGTGTGCAGAGGCCTAGTAGTCTGTACCTAAGTGCGCGAACCCCTACAGTGGAGTGCACAGGGCGAGTGGAGTCTATAATCATCTAGAAGTATTAATAAAAAGAAGTTTCTATCAATTCCACGTCTTTATTTCCTATTTTAGGCATCTATTATATTGGGTATGAATTTCACTTCTAATGCTTATATGATGTGCGAATGTGTATAACTGTATTGGTTAAGTGACCGCAAGTTAGAATATATGTTTACACAAAGATAATTAAGATCTGTTAATAAGATAAGTAAGATACTTGGCGTAATTTGGGAAACATCACAATCCTCTGCCCTAGCGGTGCGAAAGCATCTCAGCCCCTAGTTAGGGCTACACAAAAGTAAATAGTAATAGATCGTGAAGGTACTTAAGATTGGAATAGAGCGTGGAGTGACTTCCATGAAGGCAAGGTCTAGTTGAAATAAACCAACATCACAACCATCTCAAGGCTGCAGAAACTTGGTTCCAGAATCCCCCTATATTGCTACAGGTGAGACTTCAGTCTGTGCTCCACGGGCTGATGCCGAAAGGGCCAATCGTGTAGGGATTTGTTTGGTTAAATAACTCTAAACCTGGGTCAAGCCCCCATAAGCCAATAACCATTAGTCCTTGTCTGCAAACCACATGCCCCAATAGGTTCCCAAAAGGAATGCAAACCAGACACTTCTTAAGATTGAGCGTGATCTGGTATCTTCAAAAGGCATCTAGAATCAAATACAAGCTTGCTACGTGGTGCTTAACCAACCCAAATACAATCCAGTCATCAAAATATACCTCCAAGAATTCGTGAATAAATTCCCTGGAGGCCACAAAAACCATGTGCGAAAATATGTCAAGCACATTCTTCAATCCAAATGGCATTACAGTGTATTGAAAACAACCCCACTCAGTTGTGAAGGTTATCTTACTCCTATCCTCCACTGCGATTTTGATTTGGTGGTACCCAAAGAACCCATCAGTAAATGAATATGCTTCTTGGCCACCTACATTTTCCAACACTTCATCCGTGAACGGAGTTGGGAAAGTGTTATATACCTAGGGGGGATAATATGGGGTACCAAGGGAGGTACCCAAGGTAATAATGCAATAATGGGATGGGCAATAGTAATAAATAAGGTGGTTAACCCATATCATGTAAGGGACCACAAGTAGTTAGTAATAATGTAATGGGCCCATGGTATTAGTCGATGGTATGAGGGAACCATGGTAATAATCCATGGTATTGTATGTATGAGGCCTATATAGAGGCTAGAGACTCCACATGGAGAGACGTGAAGGAATAAGTCAAGGACTATTGTATGTACAGGCATATGGCTTGTAGAGTGTTTTCCTTCCTTAAGGAGTGAATGTATGGTGTTGCCCTACCTTAAGGGTTTGATCAATAAAGAATCATTTCATATTATTTCTGGGTTTATTTGCATTATATTATATTTTCATATCATATCTATAATATTTCTGGGTTAGAGCTATAACAAGTGGTATCAGAGCACTTTCTTGGGCAAAAAAGTGGAGATTTTATTTATTATTTTTTGTAGGATTTCAGGGGCGACGAGTTTGTAGATAAGATCTGTACACTTTTGTGCAAGATTTTCAAAATCTAATTGTAGATCTGTATTCTATGTGAAAAAATTCCCGATTTCAAAAAAGAAAAATCGGTCGAGTCGAAGTCCGGATGAAGGAGATATCGCTGATTTAAAAATCAACGAGGTTGCAGACAATTTTTTGGGGCAGCGAATTTGCGGCGCATATCTAGACATCTTGGTGCAAGATCTGCAAAATCTAATTGTATATCTGGATTCTTTGTGAAAAAATACTCAATTTCAAAACAACAATCAGTCGAATCGGAGTCCGGATGAGGGAGATATCGCTGATTTAAGATCAGTTATTTTTTAGTAATTTTTTGTGAGGGCAGGACAAGTGCAGCGAAAATCTGAAATTCCATTACCTAGATCGGGATTTTTATCATATGGGCAGATGCAGAATAATTATTCCATTTCTGAAAATAGGTCATAATAGGGATTCTGAGCAATATTGACTAAACTGTGCCAATTTCAAATTTTCGCCAAGTAAGTGAATTTTTTCAAAACCCTCTTCATGGTGGTTCTATGTTTTATAGGAAAAGATAATGGTCCTACTATTGAAGAATACATAAAAGCACAAAAGTCATTATCAGCACATCATTGGAGATTTTCTGTAGTGGGTAATTTTGAAGATGAGGCAGCCACATGGTGGGGATTACTTAACCAAAAGAAGTGTTCCAACCTGCCCGATGAAGAATTTGAAAAATTACTTTTAGACAGATGGTCTCATGCTAGAAAACAAGATAAGAAGAAACATGTGGGGCTATTTCCTATTGGTATATCCTTATTGCAAGTTCATGGATTGATTTAGAAAGAGAGGATCATTGTTTCTATAAATCCTAGTTGCAAGCATAATTTTATCAATGTTAATTTGGCAAAAAAATTGCAAGATCCAGCAAAACACATTGAAAACACATAGTTGGATGATGAGGATGTTCAAGTGTATAAGGACTTGAAAATTTGTATGGATAAGTATGTGTTGCATGGTAATGTTTATACTTCAGAGACAGATAATATGGATGTTGTTTTGGGATACCCATGGATGGAATCAGTGGGTACTATCAATATTAATATGCAGAAGAAATTCCTGAAGCTCTGGTATAAAAAGAAGAAAATTACATTACATGATATTTCCATCAATAAATATGTAGAGTACATGGAAGCTAAAGCAAAAGATGTTCCAGGGATTGACATATGAGATGATGAACTAGTGAAGATTGACAATCAAACACAAACAGAGGCTGAAGCAGAAAAGGTTACAGGTGCTGATACATCAGATGAGGGCTCAGTGGTAGAAATAATATTGGAAGATAAGACACCACAGCAGGAACCACAACATAATAGTTAGGCTCCAGTAAGGGGTGAATTAAAGAAAAAGACACCGTAGGTTAAAACTTCAACGTATCACTACCCACATCACCCCGCAAGACAACCATCAAGATGGCAACCAATTAGCCACAAGGACAACAACCCCCACAGGACAGATAGAGAGGAGTGAAGATCCACCTACTACACATCAACACAGAAGAGCTACCACAGTCAATCGAGCAAGGCACCAATGAAATCGAGGGTTCACCTTTCTCTTGGATGGCTAGATGCACATGCATGGTACCAGTGGATTACGCTTTTGAGTAGATCTTATTATTTGTGTTCTTCCCATGTTTGGGGGATGAAACATGCTAAGGGGGGTGGAATGTTATATACCTAGAGGGGATAATATGGGGTACCAAAAGAGGTACCCAAGGTAATAATGTAATAATGGGATGAGCCATAGTAATAAATAAGGTGGTTAACCCATATCATGTAAGGGACCACAAGTAGTTAGTAATAATGTAATGGGCCCATGGTATTAGTCGATGGTATGGGGGAACATGTAATGATCCATGGATTGTATGTATGAGGCCTATATAGAGGCTAGAGACCTCCACAGGGAGAGACGTGAAGGAATAAGTCAAGGACTATTGTATGTTACATGCATATGGTTTGTGGAGTGTTTTTCCTCTTAAGGAGTGAATGTATGGTGTTGCCCTACCTAAGGGTTTGATCAATAAGATCATTTCAGATTATTTCTGGGTTTATTTGCATTATCTTATATTTCATATCATATCTTATAATGTTTAGGTTAGAGCTATAAGACTTGTTATAACTCTGATACCACTTGTTATAGATCTAACCCGGAAATATTATAGATCTAATATGAAAATATAAGACAATGCAAATAAACCCAGAAATAATATGAAATGATTCTTTATTGATCAAACCCTTAAGGTAGGGCAACACCATAAATTCACTCCTTAAGGAAGGAGAACACTCCACAAGCCATATGCCTGTTCATACAATAATCCTTGACATTATTCCTTCACGTCTCTCCATGTGGAGTCTCTAGCCTCTATATAGGCCTCATACATACAATACCATGGATCATTACCATGGTTCCCTCATACTGTCGACTAATACCATGGGCCCATTGTATTATTACTAACTACTTGTGGTCCCTTACATGTGTTAACCACCTTATTTATTACTATGGCCCATCCCATTATTACATTATTACCTTGGGTACCTCCCTCGGTACCCCATATTATCCCCCCTAGGTATATAACAGAAAGAATCTCGCACACAAGCATCATTTAGTTTTCTAAGATCCACGTATATCCTTATCTCATCCTTCTACTTCTTCTCTTGCACCACCATTGGGCTTACCCAATCATATTCTTCCATAGGCTTAATGATGCCTACTGCTAACATTTTATTTAGGTAAGTGAACCTTCACCTTGTATTTTTGATTGAGGTAGTAAGGCCTCTGCTTAACAAGCTTTGTGTCAAGATTTAACATGATCTTCATCACTCCTAGGTCTCCACTTATTCCTTTCAGATGCATAAACTTGGTAGGGAATAAGTCCTGATATTCGTGGAGAAATTCAGTGACCTTATCCATCATCATGTCATCCCAGTAATCTCCAATCTTTGCGAATTTAGGTTTTTCCTTCGTACGAATGTTCACTTGTTTTGTTTTCACCAGCACAGTTATATCAGAGTTCCCAATCTGTGGTCCTTGAACCTCACAGTGGCCTTTTATTTCTAGAATTTTAATCTTCCACAAATCCTTGTCCTCTACTTCAGTAGTTATATTATAAAATTCGAGTGCATGACTCAACTGAGTAGCCGATTCACGCTGAATCAAGTCTAGATGATCCTGCAGTATCATAAAGATGGCTGCTTTCACCTCTTAGAGTGCTTCATCAATACTATCAAACCCATCCTAAAAACTGAATGTCATCACGAATCCTTTGTTCAGGATATCCCATTCACCTATCCCATGGTGGAGCTCTGTTTCTATATACCAATTCATTAGGATAACATCTAGGGTATGACAAAACATGTGCACCCACTCAGGTTGGGGATTCTCTCCATATGCCTTCATCCATTTGGCCAGGTGCATGCGTGGATTATTCTACTGAGTGTACTTGTCTTTCAGTCACATCTTAGGCTTCCCAAATCGTGCTCTCATCATCCTCCTACATTCGCACCACTCATCAAAGCTTCCCTTGTGCATACCCCACCATCTTCTAGGTGTTGTGCGTAGTGCCCAGTCCAAGGCCTTGAAGCACTGCTTTTTTGGTACCTCCCTTTCAAATGCATCCAAAACGATATCTACCTCATTTATACCATCATAAATAGATAGATTTCTTACCTCTGACAACACAAAACATAGTGACCAGGTCATCATGTTGCAATTTAGCATAGTTACTTCATGTAACCGATTCTGCTAGCATTCTATTTTTTCATTAGAGTCCGAAGTGCAGGAACTCTTGTGATCCCATGTAATCCTTCCATCTATGCTAGGATTCACCCAATCTTGGTCTCACAATGTTATGTTATAGATATAGTCCAAGTCGTCATCACTCTCATAATCATGGACGGGTTCAGTATAGCGCGATCCTTCAATGGGATCGAGGGGTATTATTGCATGCAGTGATTTCTTCTCAAAGATCATCTTTCACTTCTTTGGATTGATTACCCTGTTCATATCATTAGCCCAGTCAATTCCCAGGAGCACGGGGTAGGGATTGCTTTCATCCACTATCTCTATTACTTCAAAATCATCTAGCACACTCACTCCCTCAATATCCATTGTCACACCCTGTAGCCACCCATGGGGATGATTTTCTGTTGATTCGCCATCCGTAGTTGAATCAGAGACCATTAGAGCAGAAGTATCCCCATTCGTTCCCAATTCTGCTTTGGTAGGGCATTCGCATCTGACTTGATGTCTAAAATAACCTGATCCATTTCATACACTCCTATTTGTGTGGTCAGTCTCATCTCCCAACCCATCCCTGTTTTATGCTTACCAATCATTTGTACTACATGAGGCTCACTTGGCATAGTTTGAGTGCATCTATTCATGAGCTTTTGTAGCCCTTTGAAAACCTTACTGTCGTGTAGTAACTTCATATAGGTTTTGAGGAAAGTTGTGAGCATAAAGGGGTCCATCTCCGACATAGGCTTACCCTTGCTTCCTTTTGTGGAGGCCTCAGCAAAACTCTTTTTAGCTTCCATGAAGGCTTCACAAGCATGCTCCAAATCAAACTCAACCTCTTTTGTTAGGGCTTTGTGAACCCATGTACTGTCTTCTGGTTGTTCCCCTTGTCATCTCTTGTCTCGATTCCACTTCTGAGTACTATATTTATGTTTGGATCTTCCTCGCTATTTCCGAGAAAACTAGTGTCTATTCAGATCTGCTAGTCCCACTAAGACGGGTAGCTATCTTAGAAACAAACAATTCAAATTAACTTGTGTTTTCCTTTATGGGAGATAGATGAGAGAGAAGCAAAAAGAACCAACCTTAGTCTTTTTCTTGGCTACTTGCTTGTTTCCTCTCTCCTTTGATAGAGCTTCGCCACTTCGTTCTCACTTGTCCCGCTTCAAATAACACCTATAGAGTCAAAGTAGAAAAATACCATCAAAACATAGAGATCTATGATACCATAAACCATGTAGAATCAGATGTACATTAACCATACAAATCCATACACAAATACAAGATTCTGAAATAAGCAATCATATGGAGGAAAACTCAAATAGCTTTATTGATAGAAGTAGAAGAGAGGATTACAACCCAGCTGTCTGATCTAGTGCCATCCTCCCAGCATGAAAGCCCTCTTCACCTCATGAAAAGCTAGATCACCCAACAATACAATGTTTCACTGAGAAACCAATATCACTTCCTTACAAAATACAAAATTCTAGCCTCTGGATCTCTAGGATGAGGGATCCATATATAGATATTCGTAGGAGGGTGAGTTAGATTCTGGGATTTTTATTATTGTCATTTCACTGATAGTTGTTGGTTCCACTTGGATATTTCATCGATCTCTTACTCATCCCTATGCAAATTCAGAGAGGAAAGTGTCATATGAGCAGTTTCTAGAAGATTCTCTGAGTTTCCACCAAGAAAACTGTCTCTGCAATTTGTCTACTCTCACTCATCGCACCCTACAAAATGGATTTTCATTATGTGCATCACACCTCTTGTGTGTAATAAGTGAGATGCATCGCATCTTCAGCATGGAGCAATCTGTATGGTCTAGTTTTGACCAGTGCTGAGTAGTTTTTCAGGGAGAACTTCTGGGAAATGATGTAAGTAATTGACCTTGATCCTTTAGGGTATGAAACAACACTTTTAGGGGTTTAAGAGCCCTTTTTTTATTGACATATGTGATTGGGGTTGTAGTGCCCAAATATGTCTATAATAGTTGCCCCATAAAGCATGAGGTCATAAATCTTCTGATGTCGGGTGAAATGCTTTATCATGAGGATCTGAGGTTTTTCGAACTGGAAGGTGACCTGTAATAAGATACAATATAATACATTATCTTCATCATATTTTCTTGATCTAGCTAAGGTGGAAATTCCCATTCTCAGCTTTATAAATTCATGTTCATGTACATAGGACAAACAATCGTCTGTGTTGCAAATTGATGATTTTGGTAGAGCCATCATCCCTTAGCTTGGATGATTATTTGTGCAGCTATGGAGTACATTTGATATCTTTATTTTCCTGAATATATCACAGCCCAGATGGATGAAGCTAGATCCTAGGTCTTCAAATTCTTTCAATCTTCACCAGATGTGTAAGTCGATCCATGTGAAAAGATGTTTTGAAGTCGAACATGGAAAGACATCGCCTGATGACCAGCTAATGATGTAAGCTATTAACAGGTGCAAGAGGAATCACCGATAATGATAATTACCATCAAGTTACTGTAGTATAATTCACATGGTGTGAATACATGATTCGATGTTGAAAAACATGAAAAATCTTTCGGTTGAAGGCCATTGATGTAAACCTATCACCGGAAGTGAGAAACTTGCCATTGAGGCATGCAAGCTCCAAAGTATTGAACACGTTGTTCCTAAGTCAGCTTATTGGATAATGAGCTGATGTCGACAAGAAGTGACCCATCGTAGGAGGGCCTTAATGAGTCCCACATCTACGACACGAAACGGAGAAAATGATTTTGTGGAGGTGAAAACAATCGATGATACAAGGTTTAGGGTGGCGGTCATGAAAGAATGGAGCATGAAGGTATTGCAATGGATGAGGCATTAGCTGGGTTGGTGAATTCTCTGAGTGACTTCTCTTGAACATATCGGAAACACTGAAATGGATTGGTAGCATTAACCCCAAAAATGGATGGTACGAAGGGCCAATGGTGATATGACTGGTGAATGGAATAACCCAACCCAACTCAATCATGGCGATGGAGTGAAAGTGTCATGTTCAAGAGTGACCTGCTACCAATGAAGTTCTTCAAGTTTTCTTCCCTTTTTCCCCAGTCATTTCTGACTAGTACCTCTTTATTTTTGTCAAGCTTGAGGAGGATAACATATGCTTGTTCTATAATTTTTCCTTCAAGCAAACTTGTCGCTATGTTTTACCGAGCCTAGTGACAGTGAAACTCATTATTACCCGGATGGAAAAGTTTGTTGCTATTGTTTTAATGAGTTTAACGACAAAGATAACTTGGTCCTTTTCATATTTAGAGAGTCTAAAAGGAGAAAGAAAGGAAACTCCAGTAGTCCTTTTTCATGGTATAATCCCTTAAGATAAAATAATGTGGAAGGGATGACTTTTCGATAGTTTTAGCGAGCTAAACAAGACAAGCACTCCATCTTTTTATGTAATGATCCCTCAAGTCCAAAAATATTAAAATATAGAGGAGGGGTGGCACTTCCCTTTACTTTAACGAGATGGAAAGGCCAGTAGCTCAACAATCTTTTCATATTTTACAAGTTTAAAAATAGCTTAAAAGAGACTCATTTTTTAGGAACGAGTGATGTTTTCGGGTAGCAACTGGTTCCAAGTAAGTTTGGAACTTTTCAAGCTCAACAATGTAAAGAAGGTGGCTAACAGAATCACTCATTGCATCTGTTCTTCAAAAGGGTAAATGATCAAGTGGAGGCATGATTGGCTAAAAGAGTGGAGGTGATAGCATGAACACGACCAAGGCTCAAAAGGTTGATAGTAATGTGATCACAAAGGTTATTCACCGAAAGGCAGGTTTATTTTTTAATGAGCTTGAACCTTGTACCAACATGTGCTCAGTGCTAGGTTTATTTTTTAACGAGCTTGAACTTTGCAGAAACATTGCTCATGACAGTCATCTTTTAAAGATGTCTCTTATTAGTAGGTTCATTTTCTAGTGAGCTTGCCCATGCAAAACTTTGCTCGGGAGCCTTTCATATGCAAGCTAGGAATGACCAACTACTATACTAAGGTTAATGAACTACTAAGGTTAGGCGGGATAGTTTCATACAAAACATTTCCTTTGCTTTGCCATTGCTATCGACAAAGGTGAATGTTGGATCAGACCAATCACCTAACCTAAGCAGTTGAAGTTAGTAAAATTCTATGGGGTTAGAGTTATGTCGGTCGCTTTTCACTTGTGTAAAAGGGTTTGCATGCCCCGAGGTATGAAGAAAAGTAGAGTTTCTAGGTTACCATATGGAAGTCCCTGCATTAAAGCAAGATTGTTTCATCTGTGGAGCAGGAAAAACACTTCCTTGGCTCTGTCCATCGAAATAGACAAAGGTGAATGGTGTGAGCTTTCAATCACGTAACCTTTGAAGATATCTTGTTTCAGACTGATCCCATATCCTACATAGATGGGTGTGTTAGACCAATCATATAACCTATGACGAGGAGATCCTTTTCCAGACTAATCCCATATCCTACACAAACGGGTGTGTCAAACTGGTCATATATCCTATGAGGAAATCTATCTTTTCATCTGGCATTTGCCTGCCAAAGCAAAGAAAGGCACATGCTCCCTGGGTTTTGTCACATTCATCAAATCACTCGTAGTCATTAGGTGGATAGACTGGAGGTTGATGAGACATTCCTTATGCAAAGAGACCATTTAGGGATCGCACTTGACTAGTATCCGTGTTTGAACTGAGGAATGAAAGCTATTCAACAAGTTGTACCATTCTACCTTCATACGGGAAACACATCACCCGAAAGAGTGAGGAAACAATAGCTCCCATGTTGTAAATGTAGTCACACCCAAGGAGTAGATTGTAATCTAGTGTCCCTTGGACTACCATCACATTCAAATGAACGGTTTTCCTTCTCAATGTTATAGGAAAATTTTGAAGGATCCCTAACAGTTGACTGGTTCCATTATTAAAGCCTGACAAATTTCAAATCTTAGGTAGAAGCGATGGTGAACCAAGTGCTTTCCAAGCAGTTGAGGAAATGATACTCATGGAAGCCCCTTCATCTATGATAGTGCCAGCCATGATCATGCTATAAGCTTGTAGTATGATTCGAAATGGTACATTAGATCGAAGTCGGGGTCCTGCTAGTAGATTCCAATCAAAGGAAATGACTATATTTCATGGAGGGACCGAATAAATGGCCGGATAAATATCTTGAAGTGGGGAACTTCCCTCCGGTGGTAGAGGAATGGGTGGATTTCCCCCATGTTCATTAGACTTTGTGTAAACAAAAAGAATTTGAGTGGTGTCGTTCTCATTCTCTTTGGAGACTATATCATCCAAAGGTGGACCTTCTAAAGAAAAGACTAGGTCAACTACCATCCTGACCTGTTGACTTTGGTCCAATGTGGACTCAGAGGGTTTATCTTCAATGATAGGCTTTTTGACTGAGAATGGAGGTATGTCAGTCGGATTTTCAACTAGTGATTGACTTGGCAAGAGTTTCTTGTATCTAGGTGGAAGTTGCTGTGGTGAAGTAGACCGATTATCCAAGACTCTTTTAGCTTCGTCCAAAAAAGGACAACGGTGGAGGGCATGGTTGCCTTCACACAGCCTACAAGGAAATTTAGATCTTCCTTTTTGTCCATTGACTTCATTTTCACTAGTCGATGGTGTACTCTTAACATGGTCGACAAAGGTTGAAGACACCGGATTGTGCAAGTAGGGAGACCAGTCTCTCAAGATTCGTGTGCTGCAAGGACAATCTCAATGATAGTGGTTTCCTTTACAAATGACACATGGAGATTTGGGTTTGGAAGGTGTAGTGTGTAGATTTTCACTAGACAATGCATGGTTTCCCCCTTGCGTAGCTGTCTTCTTCTTCTTCTTCTCCTTCCCTTTCTTCTTCTTTTCAGCTACTTGGTTTTTAGTGTTACTAGTTTCACTAAGCAAAGAGGAAGAAGGAGAGGGAGAAACAAAAGAAGTGGAAGGTGGGGAAGAAAATCCAGTATCATTTGGTTGCTAATTTGATTGCTAGGAAATTACAGTGTTTTGAACGATAGAGGTCGAGAATAGCCATACTGGGAGCCCAATTGTGAGTCCTGGAAGGGACAATGTAGCCATGTATGGAGCACCAATATCTCCCCAAGAAGAGAAAGGACTAGGATTCCCCCCAAGGGTAAATCCTTTATTGGTGGACTCCATTTTCTCAACCTAAGACCAATGAGGGAACAATGATGTTGTTATGAATTAAATAAATTTTATGACGCTTTGACACAACTTGCTTTTTTTTATTTTTAAGAGTCGAGAGAAAGCTAAAGATGACTCTAGTCGCCTTCGATTTTTAATGAGCCTGAAGTGACAAGTGATCAAATGGACCTTTTCTTTTAAGGTGTTGAAGAGGAATGAAAGTGACTACTCTAGAAATCTAGATAGAGGGATTACCAAACCAATCGTAAAACTACAATATAAACCTCGGTGGTAAATTATAGAAAAATTACTGAGGACTTTACGTACGGCAGTCAATCTTCCCGAATGATGTGTTTAGTGCATTGCGATTGATAGGGTAGCAGACACGACTTCCAAAGGATAAAGGATATCAACCTATTGTGGTCTCTAAAATATATGCTCAATGGTACGTGGGAGCACAAGTCCATACTGGCACTTGTCATATCAAAGAGGAGGAATCACCCAACCTCCGATGAAAATGATAGTTACTAGGCTTTACGACGTCGAAACACGTCTCTAGCCTAGACTTCTAGATGTTCTGCATTAGGTTCCAAAGCATTTTTATGTTCATTGAGGTTTATTTTATAGTTCATCTTTCTTAAGAAGTTTTCCTTTCAAGGTTCACCACATGATGTAGATGTACAATTCCTAAATATGCAATCTAAATGATAAAAAATCATTTGTGTTCTTTTAGCAATGAAAATACTAGCTACTAAGGAAAGAAAAGTACGATTCTTTCAACATAGAGCAGAGAGCACACACTAAATGCACTTTTCCTAAATCAATTTCTGGATGCAGCCTAAATGAAAATGCACATACATGTATTTTTTTTTTTGTTTCCTTAATGTGAGAATGCCAAAAAGAAAACTAAGTACAGATCTGAACTACTTTTCTTCAAAGTGACACTTTAGAAATTTCTTTTCAAAAATGAAAGGAAGACTAAGAAAACACTTGCAATTTCGAATGGAAAATTGCTTTTGACACTTCAAAAAATTGACAATTCAAATCAAATGCAATGGAAAAAGTACAATTGACTATCTAAAAGAAGAAGATTTTATGACACTCTTTTTCTTGACTGAGAACAATAGTTGCGACACTTTCGAATCAAAAGATGACAGTTCGACTAAGCTACTTTTTCCAAAGGAGGACTGTAAATGATAAAAAGTACATAAAAAAAAACATTCACAATTCCTTATCAATGGAGACTGAATAATGTAAAGGAAGAAGGCTTCAACAGTGATATACTGATCATAGGTAGCAAAACTACTGAATAGAGTTGAAAACAATGAGGAAGAAAGCAAAATCTAGAGAGGGAAAGTGTCTCATTCAATCATTGCACCTGTCCTTAAGGGAAATAGGGATGCATCTCACCTGCAACACACGAGAGGTGCGATGCATCGAGAATACCAACGAGAGATAGTGTGATGGTCCAGGGATGAGACTAAGCTTGGTTTTCACCCCAGTTTGCAACTAAGTTCAGGGATTTAGGTCGAGCTTATGATACACAGTAAACAAAAAGTATAGAGGTATGATCTAATGAGGATACTGAGCTACCACTAGGGCACTTAGGATTTTTTCAAGTCAGATGTTTAGTTCATAAACCAACCCAGAGATTGACTGAGGCAACGTTGATCTACTTTGCAGTTGCATAGCAAAAGCAGTTCGAAGGCTAATTGGCTTAACTTCTAGCTACATCTGTAGTTTATAAAGTAAACAATAGTAACAAACAAACAAAATATTCATTCCCCAGTATGGTTGCCATTTTGTTTCTGGGAAAACTGGTGTCTATTTATATTTGCTATTCCCACTAAGACGGGTAGCTATCTTAGAAACAAACAATTCAAAGTAACTTGTGTTTTCCTCTATGGGAGATAGATGAGAGAGAAGTAGAGAGCACCAACCTTAGTATTTCGCTTGGCTCCTTACTTGTTTCCTCTCTCCTTTGATATAGCTTGACCACTCCTTTCTCACTTGTCCTACTTCAAAGAACACCTATAGAGTCAAAGCAGAAAAATACCATAAGCGTAGAGATCTATGATACCATAAACAATGTAGAATCAGATGTACATTAACCATACAAATGCATACACAAATACAAGATTTAGAAATAAGCAAGCATATGGAGGAGAACTCAAATAGCTTTATTGATAGAAGTAGAAGAGAGGACTACAACCCAGCTGTCTGATCCAGTGCCATCCTCCTAGCATGAAAGCCCTCTTCACCTCATGAAAAACTAGATCACCCAACAATACAATGTTTCACTAAGAAACCAACAACACTTCCTTACAAAATACAAAATTCCAGCCTCTGGATCTCTAAGATGAGGGATCCATATATAGATATTTGCAGGGGGTGAGTCAGCTTCTGGGATTTTGATTAGTGTCATTTCATTAATAGTTGTTGGTTCCACTTGGAGATTTCATTGATCTCTTACTCATCCCTGGGCGAATTTAGAGAGGAAAGTGTCATATGAGTAGTTTCTAGAAGATACTCTAAGTTTCCACCTAACAAACTACCTCTACCATTTGTCTGCTCTCACTCATCGCATGCTATAGAAGGGCTTTTCAGTATGCATCACACCTCTTGTGTGTAACAGGTGAGATGCATCACACCCTCAGCATGGAGCAGTCTGTGTGGTCCAGCTTTGACCAGTTCTGAGCAGTTTTTCAGGGAGAACTTCTGGGAAATGATGAAACAACACTTTTAGGAGTTTAAGAGCTTTTGGTTTATCGACATATGTGAATGGGGTTATAGTGCCCAAATATTTCTATAACACTCACGTGGCTCAAATCTCATCGTCTACAGGTTCTGAGTCAGCAGAGGTGGTAGCACCCCTTTGTCATGTATCCTAGCTATTAGCATAGGAGAATATTTTGTTTCATGATCAAAGAACGTGAAATAATTGCAAGACAAATGCATTAGATTAGTGCAATCGCAGGCATAGTGTCCTGGTCCTCCATAATTTTAGTAAATCAACTATCCTCGACCACTACGAGGTCCTCCTCTGCCTCGGCCTCGTTTGTGCCCCTGAAATCCTATTCATACCATCCCTACATTGTGGTCAAGGGGCCACATTTCAGCCTAAACCCTTTAGGCAAGATTTCTATCCTTCATTAATTCGTAGCTCCTACAAGTACACTCATCATGTCCAACCGACCTACACAAGTTACAGAAAAGTTGTTGCGGTGCATGTACATACTTCTGTAGCAAGTGACAGTTATTCGTGGCATGTTTTCTAGCTACATGATAGATAACACACCATAATGTAGGCCCCGCGTTAGTTCCTGCTTGAGCTTATGGCCTTAAAGACATTGGTCCTCCTCCTGCAATGTAATTTGCAAAGGCTGGGCAACGGTATTTTTCATGACCCTAACTTTTGCATTTCAAGCACCATACCTCCTTGCGTACTTCTGGTCAAACCATCTTGTCCTGCTTCAGAATTTGCATCTCAAGGCACAGATTCTTCAAATGTGCATGGATCTATTGAACTCCTAGATTAGGATCTTGCATCAGGGTCTCATGTAATCTCATGGCAATCTCCAAGGCCTCTGCCTGAGTTGTTATCTTTTGTTGCAACAACGAACTTCTTAGGTGTGTTAGTAACGAAGCCACAAACCATTCGCGATGTTTTCTATCTGTCAAATTCATGTTGGCTTCATGTATTGTACATTTCAGCCTCCAATTTAGTTCCCAAGGCGTCTCAACTAGTTGCATCGCGATTTCCTTGAATCCCACAATCGACTACACCTCAGATTTAGGCCTGCTAAATTCCCTATTTAGTGTGGCTTGGATATGTACTACTCCAGCATTCGAGTTATCGTTAGGGTACTTAATATACCAGGTTAGCACATGATCTTGAAGATCACTAACTATAGTTTCCTTCTTTATATGATCATTTGTAACACCTTGATCTACCCATACAGACCTCACAATGAACTAGAATTGGTTCGAGCCCTCATTTCCAAAGCCTTTGAACAAAGGAAACTTTATTGTATTTTCCATACTAAACCACAGTGGAGGTGGAGGTGGTATGGATGAAGTTAGAGGTGATGGCAGTGAAGTTGGAGGTGGTGTGGGTGGAGGTGGAATTCACAGGAATCCTTGTCTTATTAACTGAATAACACTTCGCGGAGAGAGGTTCGCTCTCCCTTCTTCCTCTCTTCGGGGAGGTGAAATAAAGGGGCTATACTCCAAGCATTGTTTTCCTTAATTCCTATAAGTTTTTGCACTTCTCGTAGTCTTGAACATCAAGGTAGCTGCATAACCCATTTTTCACACAACATCATTTTAATCCAAGTATTCAAAGATTTTACTTACTTACCTCGCGGTCCTTTGAAAAAATGTCACTCTACCTCACTATAGCTAACTGAGGTGCCGACCGTGAATTTAGTTACAAATATTGCTATGACGTGATTGAGCCAATGATCGACAACATGGGCAATCTTATCGTCTGATGATTCGAACCTTTGCACTAGCTCTAAGGTCCACACAATAGGACCGTTAAGTTTCCACCTTCCTTAGCTATATCCTAGCTTTGCAATCAACTTGTATAGATCAATAGGGAAAGAGTAGAAAAATATCTCATGGATCTCTATATACAGGTACCAGTCCAACCACTATTCCTTTGTCAATCACGGGTTTCTATTCTCCTATGTAATTAATTTGTGGATCTTACTATCTAACTAGTCTCTAATCTCCTTCTTAGTAGGATTCCAGTTATATGACATCACACATCTCCTATGCAGATTCCTGTCCTGGCAAAAAAACCATTTGTTGGTTGAGGGAGCCTAACTTAGGTTCAACGTTAATTAGCCAAACAAATCCCTACACTACTGGCCCTTTCGACATCAGCCCATGGAGTGCCGATTGAAGTCTCACCCAAAGCAGTATGGGGGGATGCTGGAACCAAGTTTTCACACCCTTGAGATGGTTGTGATGTCATTTGATCTCTTATATGCCTACCTTCATGTAGGTGATCTCGCTGTAGGGATTGTAAGACAACCCTCTATTCCGGCCTTCAATACCTTCGCGAAAGTATAAGGTTGACCTTCACGCAGCCCTAACCTAAGGCTCGAGTAATTTTTCATTGCTATGGTAGCATGTCATGTAGATTCCTCAATTATCTTAAGTGATTTTCTTATCTTGTCAAATACTTAAAGTTATCACTGCATAAGCAGATATTCATGATTGAATTCAATTATTCAATGTAATTGCATTCATTCACACATCTTATAAGCATAATAAAGGAAATTCATACACAAGATATCCAAACCCATCAACAGAATAAATACATAGAAATTGTAAAATAAATCCTTTTATTAATATCTTCCAAGTGTTACAGAATTTGTTCACCCTGGGCACACAGCTGCAGGGGTCCGTGCACTAAGCTGCAGACTTCTACCCTAGGCCTCGGCACACTCAATTGTAGAGCTTCTACCTATGCTACAACCCAAGACTTATACCTCTTTCTCTAAAGTTATGACTCTCTTCCTCATGTTATCCTACTAACTACTTAGAGCTTAGCTCTTTTTATACAATCCCATGGTCCGTGGACCATGGGTAGATCTCTTATAGCCGACTTTACTTTACAAAAATAATGGTGGACTACCCTTTGTGACACATAATACCTTCACAATCTGGGACCACAAATTGCGAAGTCATTACAATAATATTACAAAAACTTGACTTAAACATTGGCTTTTAGCCCCAAAATTTCCCTTGGGGGATCCTGCTCCCAACAATGATGCTTTGGATAATTTAATAAGCTTAGGTTTTTCTTTTGTTTGTAAGTTCCCTTCTTCTATGTCTGATCTTAAACGCTCCATTTTTGGTTTTCTAGTTACATCATTTGAATCAAACAAAATCTCTAATGGGACTAATCCCTTAGGCAAAAAGTTATTTTTAAGGTTTAAAATCTTAGAATCATCATTAACTAATTATTCTATTTCTACTTTTTCTAAGTTATCTATTTCTACTTTAGTGAATTTAGTGGGTTTATCTACAACATTTATATTTATCTCACCATCTATGATGTTATCTACTGTACAATCAGTATCTATGTTACATTCTTGAAATTCATCCTCGGCATTCATAAAATCATAGATTTGAGAATCTTGTGAAAAAAATTGCCAATATTTCAGATAATAAAGCATAACAGGCTTGTGTCTTACTTCTGTAGTGTAATAGTGATTGGGCTAGCAAGGTAATCTACAAGTGCTAGGAAAAGTAGCCAAACTGTGAGATTTCATGTTATGTTTCCTAGGAATAACAACAAAATCAATTTCATGAAGTTTTTTAATCAGATCTAGAATAGTTTCTCTGTATTGGCTAAGTCTAGGATTATTCACAGAATACTCTCCTCTAATTATTTTTATGATCAATTCAGAGTCTCACATGATGGAAACTCTCTTGGCTCCAAGATTTCTTACAATTTGCAATCCTAAGTTTAAAGCTTCATACTCTGCCACCATTTTCTCTGAGAGGGCCAGAAAAATTGTAACCAAGCTCTCTTGTATTCTAGTATATAGCATTGATGAGCATGTAGATGAGGCTATACTTGCTTTTCTCCCTATTTTTTGCCCAGGCAAGCCTCCAGCTGCAGTTTTCAATTTTGCCTAGTTCTTGGCAGATAGAATCGATGATCAATTGATCAGATTGCCAAATGAAGGAGCATTTAAATACTTTTTAGTATTGTTCCACATGTTCTTATATTTCCAACCAGGCAAGTTTCCAGTCAACATCCAAAAGCTAGACACTAAGGGGCATCCTAGATCTGTCATCTTTTGGACACCCTTAATCCAAAAGTATTCCATTTTTTCTGCTACAAGGAGTTTATTGCTTCCTTTGTTAGTCCAGTTGTAAATATGCTAAGCAGTAGTAGTCAACCCAAGATAAATGATGAGACAAAGAGAGTTTTGCAGTTATCTAAAAATAGTATAATAGGAGACTCGTATCTGTATGAGGACCACACTAAAATTGGGATATATGGATGCCAACTCTCCCCAAAGCTGCCCAAATATCTCCCCATGAGAATATTTGCATTAGAGTATATCAAGCAGATTATAAATTCATATGATGTAAATCTTTTATCAGCTAGGAAGAAAACACAATTCAAGATAAAAAACTAGTTGGGTCCTATTATCTGTAATAATAGGGAGGCTGGAGAAGAAGTAAAGAAGTGTTTACAGTTAATGAATTTTAGTAGCAATTGAATGTGGCAGTATGACCCTTTAGGTGTCATAAAAAAATTAGACTCAAATTTAAATTGAGTCCTTTTATGCATGACTCCAGAACAGACATTGAAAAATATGCCAACCAGTTAGAGTAAATACCTTGATAGATATGGAGAAATAGATGGATACTAGTTCCATTCTGCATACTCCAACCCTATAGGACATAAATGTAAAAAGCACCAGCGAAGAAGGTTCTTTCTCAAACATAGATACAACACATACAAATTTGAAATCATGTACAGGAAGAAGCCCAAGCTAAATCATGTCAATGATCAAGAAGAGACAATTGAGACAATTAAGACACTTCAAATCATGGCTATAGATACAGGGGTCAGAGAGTACAGCTCCAACAGTTTCAAAAGAAACTTATAACCTTCAACCTTTAATACTTAGAATATTCAAAAACAACTTAGCATAGAGGTCTCATCATCAAGCAAACCAGTGGATAAGGAAAAATACATAAATGAGAAGTATAAAGAGATCAAATGAAGAAATGAGGCATTGAAAGTTGAAGCATATGCCCAGTTTTAGGTTCCTATACCAATAGGCGTAGTCATAATTTTTGAATATTTGAGATTAGAACTGTAATATGTACATACCTTTACTTTCTGCAAATTTTTTCCATATTTAGAAAATAAAAAAATGAAAAGAGGCTATGTCATAAAAGGAAAACCAAAGGACAAAAGGAATAAGAAAAGGTCCAAAAAAGTGAAAAATATGAACCCCAAAAAACAAAAGACCATGAAAGTGTGCAAGTCAAAATGCCACTACTATTTACTTTTATGCATAATAATGATTGTGTACAATTTGTAATCTTTTCCACAGTCCATGATATTCAAAATGTTTAAACTTGGCTATTTCATGTTTTAAATATCATGTCTATAGATAGAGAATAAAAATCTAACCAAACTATTTAATCTTGGCAGATAATTAGATAGGTAGAGTAAATAAAAGGAGTGCAACTATTTAATCTGAGCCTTTGGATGTAATAAAGATAGATTTAGTTAGTTCACTATTGTAAAGAGAAATAAAAATATTTGATCAAGGTTTGCTAGCTCAAATGCACCCTAATAAAGAGAAGTGAAAATTGTAGGATGAGTAAAAGGCTAAGTAGAAAAAAGGTTGCATAAGTATGATGATTTATTACACAAAAGCATATTTATCAGTCACATCATAAAAATTCTAGATATTAATAAACAATCAGGCATGCAAATGATTTACAAAGTCAATTAATTAAATTCCCTCATTTATTTCACCTTTTACTTAACTAATTTTCCACAATAAAGTTCAAAGTACCAAAACCTTTAAGTCAAAGAGGCTCGGAGCATTTCTCTAACTTTTGGAGGGACTGGACCTTCGGCTCAATTACTTATAGGCAATAAGTGTTGTTTCCCCCTCATCAAAAATTCATCTCCCTTCATTCCCCCTCATTTCTTTAATAATACTCTTTTCCTAAGGCTAAAATACTTTTACCTAGGAAAAGTATTTATCCCCCCACATAAATCATTTTCATAACAAAAGCCCATAAAAACACCTTATCCTAAGTATTTATGTTAATGTTGGAAAAACATTAAAATGTGATTTTTTTTTTTACTTAGGGTATGGTGCCCCTTTCCGCTCATTTTATTAATTACTAATTTTATTTATTAAATCCCATAAATAAAAACCCTTTTTCCCCATATATATTTAACTCCCGCATATTAACTAGCCCTATACGCTAGTTTAAAATATAAACCATAATTTCACCTGAAAACCCTGAAAACCCACTAACTAATCAGTTTGTGATTAATTTAGATAATCCCCTGTTTAAACTCCTCGCTAATTACCCCGACGCCTTAACCCCGCCTTAATCCCTCATTAACTAAAAATTCGCCGCACTTAATCACTCGTCGAGCCCCCCACTACCCTCTGTGCAACTTCCACACCCGATCAGCATACAATCACTTCCCTCTAAATTTGATGACCCTTATCCATTTTGGGCGGGCCCAACATCCGAACAATACCTGCCCAAAAGAATTGTTTTCCATCTGGCCCCCGATGCTACGTGTTGTTCAATGTATGGAATTGGGCGGCCTCCCCCAAATAACACTGAGTGCCCAAAAGTAGTGCGATGGAAACCACTTACTGCTCTCCCACTATGTGACAAAATAGTTACTTTTCACCCTGACACATGAAAAATGGCCATTGTTCGCCTGTACCCACCAAAATTGAGTTTCGCGCATAAATCCAAAAAGCCCCAAATCATTTGTTTTTATCATTTTTTCAATTGTAAAACTTCATGCATGCACCTGCGAATGTTGAAGCTATCAACCTATGTCCAATTGCACCCTAGAGAAGCCACAATGCATCCAGTTTGCTTTCTAGCCTACTTAGAGCCTTTTTAGCCATTTTCAATTGCCAGTTTCCCTGTTCAAAGCCAGTTCTCCTTAATTCCACGTATTTAAGCCATAATTCACTGGAAGACCTTGTCAATTTCAGAACCAGTTACTGAGTTTTCTTAATTAAGGTAAAAAATTAACTAAAGAAACTCTTGCAACTCAAACCTAATCTATGTTGAACCACCATTTCCCTAAAGGACTGAAAATCACCCCCCCCGCCCCCCCCCCCCACACTCTCAAATCCACAAGAACTAAGAATGGTTTCCCCAATTGTGATGGATGTTAGACGTATTTCCACTCCTCATCTGGACCTAGACCACCTCCCCCTGGCTGATAAGGATTTCTAGATAAAGGACACCTATGTCCATGGATCCCCTCTCAAGCTATACTACTGATACAAAGACCAATACTTGAACCATGCTGATAAAATTGGTTTTTGGATGTCCAATTTGGCCAAGTACCAATTCCTTGAAGTTCACATTTTCCTAGAAATTGTCCATTATTGCCATGCAAATTATATCCCCAGTCAAAGATCAGTGATGTCCCCTAACTAGGCCATACTTTTCACCATCACTGCTGAGTCAATAAATGAAATGCTACAACTCCATCCTGACCAAAATTGTTGGTTGTGCTATATTCTTTCCATGACTAGCCCATGTAGTTAACTGAGGGGTTAGAAGGGGGGTGGAGTCCCCCTTTCATTGCATCGATTGCATAGTGGGGGGAGTCACAGGGGATTTGAGGGGTGCATGTAACCCCACTCTATGGGGTCTAGGGCAGCGCCCTGGAAAATTTTGGTTTTGGACACTATGTTAGGTTGGGTAGACCTACCTATGGTTTTTGCATGATTTTCACACATGTTTTTTGATGCGATGGTTTTTGGTCCATGGTTTTGGATGCGATGGTTTTTTGGTCCATGGTATTAGATGCTTCGACATTTCTTTCCACAAGGGGCCAGAAGAGAGCTTAGTCATTTATCCAGCCCTACAATTCCCATTGTTTCTCTACACCAAGAGAACTTCTCAGAGCTCATAGATTTTGTTAATGCATCTGCAGTGTTCTTCAAAGTGTCCACCTTTACCTGCAACACCCTTTTGTCTTCTATCATATCCCTCACAAATTGATACTGAATATCAATGTGCTTTGTCTTTGAATGATATATAGGGTTCTTTGCCAAGAAAATTGAACTTTGGTTGTCACAATTTATCCTTATAGCTCCTTGTACTAACCCCATATTTGAACACAATCTCTGCAACCAAACTGCTTCCTTGATTGCATGAGTGGCTGCCATGTATTCTGCCTTTGTAGTTGATAGTGCCACTACAGATTGTTTCTTACTCATCCAACTGACTGGACCTCCAAATAGTTTAAACACATACCCACTTGTAAATCTTCTCTGATCTAGATCTCCAGCCCAGTCTGCATCAACAAATCCATGTCTAATCTTGTTCTTCCTTGATAGCACAAACCATAATCACTAGTTCCATGCAAATACCTGAAAACCTGCTTCACTATTGTCCAATGCTCCTTCCCTGGTTTTGACACAAGCTTGCTCAATACTTCCACTGCATGTGCAATGTTTGGTCTAGTACAGACCATCACATACATCAGTCTACCGACTGCACTTACATATGGAACACGGGACATGACCTCTTCCTCTTCTTGTGTCTTGGGACAATGTTCAGTAGATAACTTTACACCTACAAGAATAGGAACCTTCACGAGTTTACTATCCTGCATATTAAACCTCTACAATATTTTCTCGACATACTTCCTCTGGTTAGCTTCCTCTTTGCCTAATCTCTTTTAATTTCCATGCCCAAAATATAGTTTGCAGCACCAAGATCTTTCATGTCAAATTTGAAGGACAATTAGGTCTTCAAATCCTGGAGAATTTCTTTGTCATTTCCAACCAGCAACATATCATCCACATATAAGACTAGATAAATAAAACGGTCAACAATTAATTTGAAATACACATAGTGATCTGCTTTGCTTCTGGTGAAGCCAATTCCCCGTATAAATGTATCAAATTTCTGATACCACATCCTTGGTGACTATTTTACCCATACAGAGACTTATTTAACTTGCATACCAATTCTTTCTTACCCTTCACCATAAAGCCTTCAGGCTGCTTCATGTAGATCTCCTCTTCCAGATCCCCGTGAAGAAATTTTGTCTTCACATCCATTTTTTCTACCTCAAAATCAAAAGCAGCAGCAATAGATAAAAGTAATCTAATAGAAGCTACCTTGGCAACAGGAGAAAAAATATCACCAAAATCATTCCCGGCACTTGGGAATAACCTTTTTCTACTAATCGAGCTTTGTATTTCCCCACCTTTCCTTCTGCATTTGTCTTCTTCCTGAACACACATTTGTTGCCAATGGGTTTCCTTCCAGCTGGCAACTCCACCATATCCCAAGCCTCATTTTTGTGCAAAGATGCCATTTCATCAACCATGGCCTCTTTCTAGAGTTTTACATCCTCTAAATCTATTTCTTCCTTCACAGTTCTGGGATCATCATCATTAATAGATAAAGAAAAATTTGAATAAAAAGTAGATGGACTATACCTTTCTGGCTGCCTTCTTTCTCGAACTGATCATCTCACACTCGAAGTTTGTGGCTGTTCATCTTCTAGTTCCTCCTCTAGTGTAGAGTCTGATTCTTCCTCCTTCAGCTCAAACTCTATCTTCTCAAGTTCCTTTGGTTGGACTTCATGTTTAATAACATATTTCACCTATTTGAACACCACATCTTAGTTGTACACAACCTTCCTTGTTATTAGGTTCCAAAGCTTATAACCCTTTAAACCATCCTTATACCCAATAAAGATGCACTTTTCAGATTCACTTTCCAACTTGGTTCATTTCTCCTTTGGAACATGTACATATGCATCAAATCCAAATACCCTCAGATGTGAAGGAGAGGGCCTTCTACCAATCCATACCTCTTGTGGAGTCTTATCCTCCAACGCTGATGAAGGTGATCTATTGACCAGGTAACATGCTATCTCCACCACCTCTGCCCATAATTCCTATCTTAACCCGACACCACTAAGCATGCTTCTTGCCCTTTCCATCAACATCTTGTTCATTCTTTCTGCAACTCCATTTTGCTAAGGTGTATATGAAGTAGTCTTATGCCATGCTATACCACACTTCTTACATAACTTTTCAAATTCCTTACTACAAAACTCTCCACTATTATCTGTCCTCAGCACCTTTATCTTCTTCTCTGTCTAGTTTTCCACCAAAGCCATAACTTCTTTAAACCTGTCAAAGACTTCAGATTTATTTTTAAGGAAATATATCCATGTATTTCTTGAGAAGTCATCTATAAATTATACATAGTACACATACTTACCCAGTGATGGAACCTTCATAGGTCCAAACACATCACTATGCACAAGCTCTAATATCTATTTTGCCCTCTTACCCCCAGAGGAGAAACTCACCTGATTCTTCTTCCCATATACACAATTTTCACAGAAATCAAAATTCGGAGAGCTATTACTCATACCATGAAGTATTTGAAGGCCCTTCTCTCCAATATGTCCAAGCCTTTGATGCAACAACATGGTATTCTCTCCAGAGACCACTAGATTTCCTGCTCCATTTTTAGGAACCACAGAACTATTGCACCCATCAACAATAGTGCTACCTTTCAGCATTTATAAAGTTCAAATTCAAGCTCCTGGCATCAATACTAATGCCCCCCAAACCATCCTGCAGGTATCCTTCTCGAACATTTTTTTTACACCTGCATCATCCAGCTTGCTTACAAAAATTAGATTTCTTGCTAATGCAAGAATATGTAGAACACCTGGAAGTGTTCTAACCCTTCCACCTTGCAACTTCAACTTTACTTTTCCATGACCAATGATTCTATCCTTCCTATAATCCCCTAAGAAGACATCACCACCATCGTATTTCTCATACTCGCAGAACCACTCTCTATGGGGAGTGAAGTGAAAGGATGCACCTAAGTCAATCAACCATGCCTCATGATCTACATGTGTACTTGAAGAAGCCAAGTACACATCCCACCTTCATCTGAGGTGGTTTTCACCTCTGTAGAAGGAGCATCATCAGATCCCTTTCCTTTATTAAGAGCTTTAGATTTATAGTCCCTTTAGTAGTGCCCTTCCTTTCTACATTTCCAGCACACTACCTTTACAAGTTTTCCCAGAGATTTAGATCTCCCTCTACATTTAGATCTCCCACTCGATGACTTATTTTTGTTTCTATTCTGGGACTGTCCTCATATAGACAACGCATCACCATTCTTCCTCTCCATATTTTTCTGTCTCATCTCCTCCATCATCAAGGATGAGACTATTTCATCAAACTGCAAGGTAGTTGCATTGCTACCATTGCAATAACTAGACTATCCCATGAATCTAGTAGAGAAAACAACAAACTAATGCACTTATCTTCATTTGAAATTTTGATATCAACAAATGATAACTAACTTACGACAGTATTAAATGCATTCAGATGCTTTGTCACTGAGTCTCCATCTTTCATCCTCAGGTTATGCAACTTTTACCGTAGGAACAGGTTATTCACCAGAGACTTAGATTGGTACAGAGTCCCTAACTTGTCCCACAAAGCCTTCACTGTAGCTTCCTGTGATACATTAAGAAATACTAAATTTAAGACACACAATCATATTTTTCTCTTTTACTTCTGATCCAACTTCTTCCATTCTTCATCGTTCACTCCTGTTGGTTTAGTACCCAGATCTACTGCGATCCACTAATATTTATCCACTAACAGATCCTCCATCTTGAGTTTCCACAACTAAAAACTCTGACCATTAAATTTCTCGATCTCTATCTTTCCATTGCTCGTCATCTTCTTTTACAACTACAATTGATCTCACAGATATCCCACTAAACAGGGTCTACCATAAGCCTAAGCGAAACCCCTCAACAACAAAGGCATCCCCTTGAAGCCAAAACATCTCTGATACCAAATGTAGGTTTTAACCCAGTATAGAAATTACCTGCATATGAATTCTAAAACACAGAAAATAAACAATGCGAGAGAATAACACATAAAACACATATACACAAAGATTTTCCCCTGGATCCCAAAATTGGGACTACGAGCTTGATTTTTCATTATGTTCCTTTCAATGTTACAATACATATTTATACATTCTGAAGCATCCAATACCATGGACTAAAAAACCATCTTATCCAAAACAATGGACCAAAAACCATCACATCCAAAAACATGTGTGAAAATCATGCACAAAAACTTGACTCTTATCTCCATTGGAGACCTCTTCGACCTATATCCCAAACTCATCCCTGCAAGATTGGCCCAAATAATCCAAACCTTCATTGTAGAAGAAAAGTATACCCCCAAAGAACATCCTCCATATGTGTATACCATATTTTCCTGATTTGGCTAGGACATTGTAGCAATGATATCCAGTGTACTAGGTTATACCACCAGTGAGTATATAGATGAAATCATCTGTGGTTTCATGTCCATCTACACTTCAAGACAACCGCCTATTGTCATTTATGATTATGCCAGCTTTATAGCCAATAGAATGCATGACCAGTTCCTTAGGATGAGTAATGAGAGAGTCTTCAATTTTTCCTCTATTTTGTATCACCGTTTTCTTTACTACCAAGCAGGTAACTTCCCCTTTACTCTCCAGAATCTTGACAAAAAAGGTCACCCTAGATCAGTAATTTTCTGGACTCCATTGATCCATAAATATCACTCTCCATATTCATATGCAGACTTCATAGACCTATTGGTACACCCTATTGTGACAATGCTTATAGGCAGCCCTCCTCTAAGAATCAGTTCAGATATAAAGAGGATCCTGCAACTCTCAAAAAAATACTAAGTAGAGGATTGGTATTTGTACTAGAACTACACTGAGATCAGGATTTATGGATGTGAGATAGCCCCATACAAACTACCTAAATACCTCCCAATGAGGTTATTTGCTCAGGAGTACGACAGGCAGATAATAAATTCAGATGAGGTACACTTTGTTAAAGCCAAAAAGAAGGCCTAGCTCAAGAGCAAAGACCAATTAGGTCCCTTTATTTGTAATAGTAGAGAAGCTATAAAGGAGGAAGACCTAATCCTTCAAATATTAAATCTAAAATAGACCTTCATATGGAGATATGATCCCTTGGATTTCATCTACAAAAGAAGGCAAAAAAACAAGATGCTTCCTATATTCATCACCGCATCCCTGAGCTAGAAATTATGCCAACCAATTCCAATGGGTGGAAAAAACTTTAGAGGATAGGGATAGTACTAAAGTTGCTACGGAAAACACATTAATTGATCTAGAGAAACAAATTGATGAGGGTTCTTTCCTGCAGGTACCAAAAGAATCACAGGTACCAGAAGAATCATAGGTTCCAGAGGGACTAGAAGTGCCAGATCAAACAAACATAGTAGAGAAATTAGATAGACCAGAAGCCACCATGAGTACCCCTCGAGTTCTAAAAATGCCTCTAAGTGAGGAGAAAAGCCTTAAGAGAAATAAGGAAGGGGCCACTATTTCAGAAAGAGCAACATCACAAGCATATGTAGAGACAAGCCAAGCTAAGAGATGAAGAGTGAATCCTGTCTTTGAACAAGAATACACAAAGGAAACAGTCAAGGTTACAAGCACAGAAAGAGTTGGGAGTAGGCATGTCACTCCATCTAGAGGCACTCTAGAACCTTCCACATCACACACTTAGATTTTGGAAAGGTAGCAAAGTGTTGAGGTATCCTGTTTCAAAATGCCAGTAGATAAAGACCAAGATATCGAGGAGAGACGAAAAGAAATAAAGGCTAGAAATGAGAGGCTAAAAGCCCAAACCTATACACAGTATCTAAAAAAGACCCCTACCAATCAAAGAAGGCTTATGTCAGCCTTTGATGTTAAAATGGGGAAAATGCAGATGATCTTCATTAAGCCAACCACTCAGCAACCAAGAACAATATCATATTTTAAGAAAGTAGATTTTGAAGTACTGGGAAGGGATATTCATTCCATTGACTAGATTGAACTGCGTAAGCAAACATGTGAGATGATTTATTCTAGATTGACAGGGAAATCCATAGCAGCCCACCAATGGCATAACTCTTTAAACAATATGTCAGCTCAGTTTCAGTTGGAGAAGGCCTCCTCACATGCCAAAGATATAGGAATCAAGTCCTTAGAGGAATTAGTGATAGAATTGGGACATGATCCCAATGATGTGAAAGCAACAGAGAAACTAATTAAAGACAAGAATTATGACATTGCTACACCGAAGAAGCAACTCAAAATTCCCTAGCTGCATCACCTCAAATAATGGAAGTTCTAGAAGCACAACAAGGACATGAAAAGCTTATGGACCTAGTCCTAAAGTTAAATGATCAACTTAAAGAAACATAGAAGGATTTGGACGTCCAAGAAAAGTGACTTGGCCACAACTTCCACAACTGCCATTCCTATAGTGACAATAGCAGTCCCTTCTACAATGGTAGCATCATTGGCACCTACAGCTCCACCTGCCACAAAACTACAAATTACAACTGAGTCCACTGCAATAGCAGGTACATTGACTGAGAAAATAGTAGAACTGGTAAAAGCTGTGGAGGAGATATCCATCCAAGCTATAGAGCTCAAAATATTAAAGGAGAAAGTGGCAAGTTTGGAAATTGATTGCAAACTTGCCCAAATTCAGCAAAGAGAAGAAATGCAGAAAGCCCAAAGAATGGGTGAGAAAATCAAAGTCCTAGAGAAATATTTGACACTATAGAAGCCGCTAGGATAGACTAAAGAGATGGTCTGGGCCAATATCATTGACTCTGTTATTGATATTTTGCCATTAATCCAAGTTATATTTGAGCAAACTAAAATAGTGAAGGTAGCCAATGGAGCCACCCAAAAAGTAAGGGAAGAATTAGAAGACAAACATGAGGATGTAGATCAACTCATCCACCTCCTGAATAGTAAGAACATATATGAGCTCCATGAGCTTGGCATAGAGGATATGACTAAAGCCATCCTAGAGATTAAAAAGGTTCTTTTCGAAAGAAACCTCATTCTCAACTTAGAAGAAAAGTGCCATAACATGTAGGTAGCCATTGACAGGTTTATGGCTAAATTTCAAATTTTGAGGGACAAAGGCCTTCCCAGTCCTATGGTCATCAATGATAAAATCATGACCCAATTGGAATATATTGATAGACTCAGGATATTCACCAGGGAACAAGCTAGCTCTTCAGGCATTAAAGCCCTGCCAACTGGGAAACTATTGTATGATACATTAGAGAACCTATTCTTCCTAGAACACGAGGTGAAACATTTGTTTCTCAACGAACCCAATTTTGCAAAATACATAGAGGTAGACGAAATTTATAGAAGAATGTTGAAGGGAGCCAGGTGAAATAGGTAAAAGATAGCTCAACAGGGTCAAAGAGTAATAGAGTCAAAAGGTATCAGTGAAAGATCATAGTAAAGAAGATTCCAGCATAGAAATACCACAACTATCATCCAACTTAAAGGGCTCAAAACCCAATAGAAGCATCCAATGTCACCACAATAAAAGGGACAATAAGAAGCAATTTTACATCTGTCTCTATCTTCATGCATGAAGATATATTATTCCCTAGATTAAATCTCAAATTATTATGAGATATTTTGTAATTATTTTTTGTATAAATACTTCACATTATGAAGTATGTAGGGTGGATTCCAAGACATTTCTATAGATTTTTTGTCTCAAATCAAAGTTCTATTGTATCAATGACTGGATTGACTTACTAGATCAAGGAATAAAGATCAAATATTTTATAGGATTCTTGGGTAAAGAGAAATACAAATAAGTATTCTCCTATGTTCAATTTTATTTTTGTTATGTTTTTTCCATAGTCTTTTGTGTAAATCTCTAAAATCTAAATGTATAACAAGGAATGATATTTCAGAAATTGCTTAAATTTACTCTATCTTGTTGTTTTACACTCTGAATGTTTTCTCCTAAACTATCTTAGGTAGGGAATTCTTAACTACTCCTTAGATTCCATACTTTCTTCTTTGATTTATAGTAAAGGATACTTAATTACCCCTTTTTCATGATCACCATCTTTTCTTCATTTTGATCCCATTCCAAGGATTCTTATGTGTCCTCTCACCCTAGTTATAATCATTTCACCCATTAGACCTGAATTTTTTCCTTTTGCTTTGCTAGCCTGCCCTATGAGCATTCCCTTTAATGATATGGTCTAGTTATGCTATCCATTGATTAACTCCATAGCCCAATGGCTTGAAGACTTAACTCTATCTGTCTGTTCCAAGAATTCCACCACCCTACTTTCAATCCAAAATCAAAACTCCATGAACACTAAGAACTAGCCTGAAATCCCATAAAAACAAAGCTAAATCATAAAGAGAGAGCCCTCTCTAGACTCAGGTTGTCTAAAGCCTAAGCCTAAAAGATTGGTTTGTGGTTACCTCAGATGATTCCTTCTTTTGATAAATTATAGGGAAAACTTCTGAGTGATAACACAGTGGTGACCATACTAGGGACTCAAACCATCAGTCTTAATAAAACTTTGAGAAAATTTAAAATCTTTATGTCGAGCCTCTTGAAGGGTTTATTAGAATTTATTTTCAAAATTTCACAAAAAGAAAGTAATTAGAAAAGCTCTAAACTTTGGCTTCAAGGAGAACTCACTATACCAGGGTTAATCCAGATCCAAACCCTACCCCAGTAGTGGATAATCCCAACCAGATTTTGAGAAGATCCAAAAGACAAGAAATTTGAGTAAGTCCAACACCTTCAATCACAACAGATTCATCCCCAGATGAGTGGTTTTTTCTAGAAGACCTCCCCTTTGATGAGTCATTTGACCTTTCCCTATTTAGAACCAGGTCTGAAAGTGCACTTGATGACATAGTTCTAGATCCAGAGTTTATAGTAGATCTTGAAGTCCAAAATCCAAACCAGTCAATTGATGAGGATATTCTAAATTCACCTCAATCATCCATTACTACTTCTAAGATCCCTGAGCTTTTTGAACCAATGTCAACTACCCTTCACCATTATTCCCTTCCACCTCTGAATTTCATTCCTCACCTCCATTTATACCTACACTTCCCTACCAACCTATCATTACCCATCAATCACCTATTACTCCCAGTTCTCAATCAACTACTGTATTGTCTCCTAGTACCCCAACCCCACTTCTTAGCCCTGCCCAACTTAGAGCCATGGAAAATAGATATGCTCCTCTTGTGTTACCGCCCCACTAGGTGCCATGCCACAAGATTACCAAAACAAAATTGTCCAATTTGATGGCATAGGACCTTATACAACACAACATCATGTAAACAAAATGACAAACTAGTTTCAATTGCATGAAATTGATTTTGGAGATGTTCAGATGAGAAATTTTGCTCAAATTCTAGCCGGTGATGTAAGGAAATGCTTTAGAATGCTACTTGCTAATAGCATAGATAGTTTAGATATATTTTATCAGAAATTTTTAAAGAGATGAGAAAAGAAAAATAACTCTTTGCAGATCCTTTTAGAATATGAAAACATTAGGAGAGGACCAAATGAAACAGTCCAAAATTATTGTACCAGATTTAACAATATATACAATGCAATACCAGCCAATCTTAGACCCACACCTGTTTTAGCAATGATAAAGTTTCCTGATGGGTTTGATACTAATATGTCCTTCCAAATCAGAGAGAGAAATCCTCCAACTTTATAAGACATGCAAAATGTAGCAGTTAGTGTAGAAACCAACTTGCTAGCAAAAAGAGCTAGGGTTAGGAATGAAAGGAAAGGATCTGCCAAAGATGAAGCCTCACCCTCTGACCTCAAAATAAATGTTCTAACCAAGGTTTTAAATACATATTTGGGCACTACAACCCCAATCACATATGTCCATAAAACAAGGGCTTCTAAACCCTAAAAGTATTGTTTCAAACCCTAAAGGATGAAGGTCAATTGATTACATAATTTCCCAAAAGTTCTCCCTGAAAAACTGCTCAGAACTCGTCAAAACTGAACCATACAAACTACTCCATGCTAAGGGTGTGATGCATCTCACTTTTTACACATAGATTGTGTGATCCATACTAAAAATCCCTTCTATAGGATGCGATGAGAAAGAGCAGACAAATAGCAGAAGTAGTTTTCTAGGTGGAATCTCAAAGAATATTCTAGAAACTACTAATATGACGCTTGCCTCTCTGAATTTGCCCAGGGATGAGTAAGAGATCATGAAATCTCCAAGTGGAACCAAGAAATATCAATGAAATGACACTAATCGAAATCCCAGAAGCTGACTCACCCCCCTACAAATATCTATACATCCCTCCTCCTAGAGATTCAGAGGCTGGAATTTTGTATTTTGTAAGGAAGTGTTGTTGGTTTCTTTGTGAAGCATTGTATTATTGCGTGATATATATTTTCATGAGGTGAAGAGGGCTTTCATGCTGGGAGGATGGCACTGGATCAGATAGCTGGGTTGTAATCCTCTCTTCTACTACTTCTATCAATAAAGCTATTTCAGCTTTCCTCCATATACTTGTATATTTCTAAATCTTGTATTTGTGTATGCATTTGCATGGTTAATGTACATCTGACTCTACGTTGTTTATGGTTATAGATCTCTATGCTTTGATGTTATTTTTTTTCTTTGACTCTACAGGTTTTCTTTGAAGCAGGACAAGTGAGAGAGTGGAAAAAGCTCTATCAAGGGAGAGAGGAAACAAGCAAGGAGCCAAGCAAAAGACTAAGGTTGGTGCTCTCTGCTTCTCTCTCATCTATCTCTCATAAAGGAAAACACAAGTTACTTTGAATTGTTTGTTTCTAAGATAGCTACCTATCTCAGTGAGACTACAAGATCTGAAGAGACACTAGTTTTCTCATAAACAAAATGGCGACTCCACCGGGGAGCGAATAGTTTGTTTGTTTGTTACTGTTGTTTGCTTTAGAAACTACAAAGATAACCTAAAGTTAAGTTAGCTAGCCTTCGAACTGCTTTTGCTATGCAATTGAAAAGTAGATAAACATTGCTTCAGTCAATCACTAGGTTGGTTTATGAACTGAACATCTAACTTGCAAACATCCTAAGTGCCCTGGTGGTAGCTCAATAACCTCATTAGGTCATACCTCTATACTTTGTGTTTACCATCTATCATAAGCTCAACCTAAATCCATGAACTTAGCTACAAACTTTGGGTGAAAACCAAGCTCAGTATCCTCCCTGGACCATCACACTGTCTCTCGTTGGCAGTCTAGATGCATTGCACCTCTTGTGTACTGTAGGTGAGCTACATCCATGTTTCTCTTAAGGAAAGGTGCAATGATTGAATGAGACTGTTTCCTTTTCCATATTTTGGTTTTTTTTTCGTTGTTTTTAGCGCTATTTAGTAGTTTTGCTGCCTATGATCAATATATCACTGTTGGAACCTTCTTCCTTTACATTATTCAGCCTCCATTGATAAGGAATTGTGAATGTTGTTTATGTATTTTTCATCATTTACAGTCCTCCTTTGCAAAAAGTATCTTAATCAAACTGTCATCTTTTGATTCAAAAGTGTCAAAACTATCGTTTTCAGTCAAGAAAAAGAGTGTCGTAAAGTCTTCCCCTTTTAGATAGTCTATTGTACTTTTACCATTGTATTTGATTTGAATTGTCAATTCTTTGAAGTGTTGAAAACAGTTTTCCATTCGAAAGTGAAAGTGTCGTCTTAGTCTTCCTTTCATTTTTGAAAAGAAATTGCTAAAGTGTCACTTTGAGGAAAAATAGTTCAGATCTGTACTTAGTTTTCTTTTGTCATTCTCACATTAAGGAAATAGAAAAACAAATATGTGCATTTGCATTTACATTTAGACTGCATGCAGAAATTGATTTAGGAAAAGTGCATTTAGTGTGTGCTCTCTGCTCTATGTTGAAAGAATTGTATTTTTCTTTCCTTAGTAGCTAGGATTTTCATTGCTAAAAGAAAATAAATGACTTTTTATCATTTTAGATTGCATATTTAGCAATTGTACATCTACATCACCTAGTGAACCTTGAAAGGCAAACTTCTTAAGAAAGATCAACTATAAAATAAACCTTAATGAACATAAAAATGCTTTAGAACCTAACGCACAACGTCTAAAAGTCTAGGCTAGAGACGTATTCTGGTGTCTTAAAGCCTGGTAACTATCATTTTCATTGTAGGTTGGGTGATTCCTCCTCTGTGATATGACAAGTGCTAGTATGGACTTGTGCTCCCACATATCGTTGAGTATATATTGGGAGACCACAATAGGCTGATATCCTTTATCCTTAGGAAGCTTTGTCTGTCGCCCTATTGATCGCAATGCACTGAACACAACATTCGGGAAGATTGACTACTGTATGTAAAGTCCTCGATAATTTCTCTATAATTTACCACCGTGGTGTATATTGCAGTCTTGTGATTGGTTTGGTAATCCCTCTCTCTAGATTTCCAGAGTAGTCACTTTCGTTCCTTTTTGACTCCTTAAAAGAAAAGGTCCATCTGAGCACTTGTCACTTCAGGCTAATTAAAAGTTGAAGGCGACTAGAGTCATCTTTAGCTTTTTCTCGACTCTTAAAAATTGAGAAAGAAAGTTGTGTCAAAGCATCATAAAATTCATTTAATTTAGAATAAATTTTTCCCCTTTCAATTTTGAGTTGATCAAGTAATCCGCAATCATGGAAGAAAGTTAATCAAAAACCTATCATTCGTAGAGACTAATGAGTCAACTGTCTTTGACTCTGGAAACAAAACCATTCTGGGACAAGCAATCTCATTTAACTGGGTTTAAATCTCTTAGTTTATTTGAAACTTGTGTTTCAACATCATCAGAGACTCCAGTTACTCCAATTATTTCTGGTACCCCTGCATCTAGAGAAGAAGTTCCATAGTTTCAAGAGGACATTATAACTGATCCTAGTGTAATAGTAAACACTTCTATTCCTGAACCAGCTCCATCTAGGGCTAATTTGGAAGGTGTCACCCCTCCAACATCTGTCACTACAGAGTCTATACCTTCCTCAGCACCAGAAATATTTTACGGACCTGATGGTCCACCTTTCCCACCAGGACTGAGCGCTATAAAAGAGCTTGTAGATGATCTTCCATCCAATACCCCCATTGCATTTTGGAATTGGGATCCACCTATATCCTTCTACCATAGGAGTTAGTTATTTTGATCACCCTTCATCGCAAGTTCCTATCGAATCGCTAGGAAATGTTTTGGATAGGCTCAATATGTCTGAACAATTATTGACATCTATTACAGTGTCATCTGATACAGCAATAGCAGAACCTCCTACCACTACTCCGACAATGATCGTTGGTATACCATCTGTCTCAACTAGTTCTCAAACGCTAGATGGAGTCCACCCAGGGATTGTTTCGACAGCATGGTCTGTTCCTATTTGTCGGGAATTTCTTATGTTGAGACTCAAAAAATTGATCCCTCACATTAGTATCAATTTGGGTAGTCCTGTCTCCAACGACCAATTTACCCTTTGAACACTAGATTGCTGCCATATGGGGGGTAGTATGCCTTTTCATTGTTCCCTCTGGGAGAGCAACCATATGAGAGTTCACAACAATATTTGGGTCAAGCTAGAATTGCATCCAGTGGTTGGGTGCCAATACTGCCTCAACAATCAAGAGTTGTATATTCAATGCAACCAAATCAACCTATGTCAAACATTCCCACTACACCAACTATTGTGATGGTATTGCTAGTACAAGCGTTGCCTATTGTATGTCAAACTCAAGTCTCTTAGGTCATAATATAACAGCCTCTTATCTCCACGACTCAATCACAACAGAAAATTAGTGGCTCCTTAACAAAAGCGACTTAGGCTCAAATGGGTACTATCACCCCTCATCTTGGTCAAACATCCAGTATTGGAAAATAGTAAATGGTCCAACAACCATGGCTAGTGCAATATCAACAACCACAATTCCAGCAAGCTTACCGAGGACCTGAGCAACAAATATTTGGAGGTAATGGGCAACCATTTGTTCTGAACAGTTACCAAGAATCATATTATAATGGTTATGCCCATCAACCTTATCAAAGTTATTAGCATTAGATACATTATGCTGGTATGTAAAGACCCACTGCTCAGGCAATCCCATCTTATCCTGGGTATGCTTCGCCAAACCTGAATCAACAGCTTCCTTTCGTAGCGACTTTAGAACTACCATATCTAAATCAGCTAACAAATGATCCAATTGCTTATGCCCCTTAGTGGCCAGTGATTCCTCATAAAATTCCATTAGATATTCCTAAATTCAATGGAAATATGGGTGAAGATCCATCAAATCATGTAATGACCTTTCATTTGTGGTGTTCATCCAACACCCTCAATGATGATTCGATTAGGCTTCACCTTTTTCAGTGAATGCTAACTGGCCTGGTAGTGAAATGGTACATCAAATTTCCTAGAGCTTAATTCAATAACTTCAGTGCCCTTGCCACCACCATTTTAACCCATTTTTAGTTACCCATAAGGTATGAAACAGGAACGAAACTCCTTACCTATTTTAAATAGACAACAACCACTCACATATGTGATCACATTCATGAGTGGTGACATCGTCATCAAATGGTAAAGACATATGTTCTTGACCAGCTTCTAGCTGAATGGTTTATTAAGTCATTGTTACCTTCTATTACAAAAGATGTGGCTAAGGGAGGAGTTATCACTGAAGAGCAAGTCATTGCTCTTGCACAATATCTAGGCTTGATCTATACTCAGTCTGGCACGCTCTATGAAAAAATTCCTGATGCTCCTAGACCAGAATTTTCCATTCCTTCTCCTCCTAAATCGAACAGGGACTCTCATGCCGGTGACGGCGTGATTGGCACCTTAAGTACGCAAACCGTAAAGGCCCCATCTAGTAAAGCCCTTGCAGTCTCCAGTAAAAAATCAAATGACAAACTTCCTGTCTTGGAGGTTAATGTCATGTCGTCCAAAAAAGGCAAAGAACTGAAGCAACCAGGAGGCAAGAAGAAAGGGAAAAAAAAAAGGAAGAAACGGGAAGATTCAACTCCTAAGAAATCTTATGGAAACCCTTCTGGGCAAAATAAACCTAGCCAACCATGTCTCATATGCAATGGAGACCATTGGATGAAAGAATGTCCACATAAAGCTGAGGTCAAGAAGATCTTTAAAAATTCAAATACCTCAGTAGTATTGACTGATCCATTTCTAAACCCAGAAACCAATCTGGTTTCTATCGATAATTCTTCCCCATCCCAAGTGCTCATGTTGTCCATTTCGAAATAGAAAAATGATGCTTTGATATCGACAAGGAATAAATATTATGGGAATCCATAGATGCCGAACAACAAGGCTATAGATCAACCTAGTAGTTTGACAACAACTTCATCCGAAGTTGTGCCACCTATCATTCTTGAGATAACAATAAAGCCGCCAAAGGGAGTATTACACAAATCGACATTTAATCCTCATGCTCGAGAAACACATAATTATAATATAGTAGAGGATCTGGCCCAATCGCCATCCACTATGTCAACGCTTGAAGTATTGCAAAATTGCCCCTCCCAAAAGTAGGCTCTATTATCATCAATAGGTGGGATTGACCCAATGGATTCCAATCTTGTGGCCTTTAATCATAAAGGATACAAACCTCAGTTACCAGCTCAATTATGTTTCCTCGTACAGGTAAAAGCCCTCAACAAAACTGTTCATCGAATAATCATTGATGAGGGGGCATCTACCTGCATTATGTCAATCAGTTACTGGAAAACTTTAGGCTCACCACCCTTATCAAGATCATCAATGACATTAAAAGCATTCGATGGATGAGCATACACTCCGTATGGGATTTTAAGTAACTTGCAAGTTGAACTGGGGGGCAAGAGAGTAGAAATTGACGTCAAAGTTATCGATGGAAACCTCAATTACAATATCCTACTAGGAAGGCCTTGAATTTATGCTATGGCTACTGTTGTGTCAACATATTTTAGAAAGATTGCATTTCCCTTATAAGGAGGAATTGCAATTGTTGACCAACAAACCTTCCTCCCCAATAGTTCACAAGTTACGCGAAGCATTCCAATGATCCATGCAAGCTCTCAATTGCTTCAAAATGTCAAAGTAGGACTCCTAAAAGACCCTACCTTAATGGTTACGTTTTCCCTACTGCCTTCGAGTAATCTGGTAGAAGTGGCCACAGTGGAAACCTGCAACATGGTATCTTCTATATCTACAAAGATTCAAAAAATTTCCAAACATTTTGTTAGCATGGATCATTGCTAGATATTGCCTCCAAGCCTAATAGAAAATTTGTAGCAATCAATTTTCTTGGCCTGGGCGGCAAACCCAAATGAACACTCATCGAATGTTTGGATAGATAGGTCTAAGGTATATGGCACCTCTTTAGATCCTTGGTCGCATGTACATTCTGTAGACAAAGGAATCATTCAATCAAAGATGATAGGAGAGGCACCAATGGGAAGATTACCACCATCATTCCCATCTTTAGGATTACAACGAAGATTATTCCAGCGACCTTAATCATCCTTTAGTTTTTTATTTTCTACCAAATATTGTAAATACGGTGGATTGGGAGTGAAATCTATCCAATATTGAAGAAATTATTGCCATAAATATCTCAAACAAACCTAATGTTGTAGAGAATATTCATGTCGGCAAATCTTTCTCTTTTTGAGAACTGGAAATATATTGTGCTCTCTTTCATGAATTCAGAGATGTCTTTGCATGGTCATATGAAGAAATGCTAGGCACAGGCTTAAGCATAATTGAACATGAAATCAAAATGTATCTAGATGTCAAACCGGTATGACAACGACTTCGACAGGTTCACCCGGAGAAAGCTGCTGCCATGAAGGCAGAAGTTGAAAAGCTTTTACATGTTGGTTTCATTTACCTTGTTCCTCTAACTGATTGGGTATTGAATATTGTTCCTATGATGAAAAAGCAATGAATTATTAGAGTGTGCGTTGATTACAGGGATGTAAATCAAGCTTTTCCAAAGGACAACTACCCTACACCCTTCATCAACCATATAATTGATGAATTCTCTGGATGCGAAATCTTTTCATTCATGGATGGATTTTCCAGGTATAATCAAATAAATATCTGCCTATAGGACTAGTCAAAGACTGCATTTATATGTTCGTGGGGCACATTCACGTACTATAAACTACCTTTCAGTTTAAAGAATGTAGGGGAAACTTTTCAAATGGCAATGAATTATTCCTTCCACGACATTAAGAACATCATTCAACCATATGTCGAGAATCTACTAGCTCATTCGCAGAAGCAAATTGATCATCCGTAGCATTTGAGATCTATATTTCTACGTTGCTGACACTATAAGATACGACTCAATCAACACAAGTGTGTGTTTTGCTTCAGTTATGGTCATTTACTTGGTTTCGTAGTTTCTAAGGATGGGATTCGACTCGACCCATGTAAGGTTCAAGCAATAATCGATATGCCTCCACCTTCAAATTTGCTTTAGATTCAGAAACTCCAATGGAAAGTAAACTTTCTAAGGAGGTTCATTCCAAATTATGCTGAACTTACTAAAGGTTATACATGTCTTTTGAAAAAAGAAGTGCCCTTCAACTGGGATCAGGTTGTGCAAGCTTCCTTTGATGCTCTAAAGGAATCCCCAATAAAAGCATTATTAATGTACACTCCTGACTATCATAAAGACTTTAACCTGTATCTAGCTACAACAAATACAACAATTGCAATGATTTTAGTTCAAGAAGGCAATGGAATGGAACATCCTGTCTATTATTTAAGTCAAAACTTAAATGGTACAGAAAGCAAGTAATCCTATTTTGAAAAGTTGGCTCTTGTAGCTGTTCAAGCAGTACAAAGATTTTGAAACTATATCCTCTTTCGCAAAACTACCATTTCGTTATATTGCAGCCCTATGACTTATATTCTATCACGTCAGTTACTAGGGGAAAATATTTGAAATGGATATCCATTTTGCAACAGTTTCGTTTTGAGTTTGTAAAATCCAAATCAAAGAAATCTCTAGTTTTTATGGAGTTACTGTGTGACTTCCCGTCGTCGTCCACTGATTCAACATCTAAAGCATCAATCGTGGATGAATCTTTGTTTCTTATATCATCAAGAGATCTGGGGTATTGAGATATAATAATCTATCTCGAAACCCAAACATACAGGCTTAATACTTCTCACTCATAAAAACGACGTACTCAATACCAAGCAAAAGACTACATGATCGTTGGTGATACACTTTACCGTCATGGTATCAATACAGTTCTATGAAGGTGCCTCATGCATGAGGAGGCCAAAAAAGTCTTGACTGATTTCCATTCAGGCGCATGTGGGGGGCATCAATCTGGCTATGCTATAGTGCAAAAGATCTTACGAGCAGGTTACTTTTGGCCTATAATGTTAAAATATTACATAATTGCAGTCAGAAGTTGCCATGCTTGTCAAATCTTCGACTACAAAACCAGACTACCACCTGCACCTCTACATCTAGTAGTTGTTGTTGGACCATTCGCTAAATGGGGCATAGATTTCATGACATGTAACCCCACCTCAGCCAGGGGCACATGTATATCATAGTCGTAGTTGACTATTTTACAAAATGGGCTGAGGCGATGCCTACATTAAACAACAGTGGTGAAACAACTGCTCTTTTCTCTTTCAATCATGTAGTATCTAGATTTGGTGTTCCACAAGCTATAGTCACAGATCATGGATCGCATTTATGCAATCACATGATAGTCGAATTGGTTTCCAAATAACGACTGTCCCATGATAGTTCTACTCCGTATTATCTGCAAGCTAACGAACAAGTTGAGGCCATCAACAAAGTCTTGAAGCACATGCTGCAAAGGATGATTGGAGTCCACAAATGGAGTTGGCACCTAATCCTGTACTTAGCCTTGTGGGCATATAGGACATCAATGAGAAACACAACTAGATTTACACCCTTTCAGCTGGTGTATGGCCTAGAAGCAGTCTTACCGGTTCAGTGTGAAATTTCATCTCTTAAGTTCGCAGTCGACCTTCTCCCCAGAACTTTAGAGGAAGAGGATCCTTTCTTGGAACTAATCCAATTGGATGAAACCCATCGTGACACTACCTTAGCTAACGAAGCTCATAAGAAACGAGTCAAGTCACAATTTGAAAAAAATGTCAAACCCCATGTCTTCTCGAAAGGTAACCTAGTCTTACTTTACGATCAGGAATCTTATAAATTGGGAGCAGGTAATTTCCAACCATTGTGGATGGGTCCCTACATTGTTAAGCGAGTATTAGAAAAATGAGCCTACGAGTTAGTAGATTACGATGGGATTCCACTGTCACAACCCCGAAATTGGTTGTACCTTAAGCGTTACTATGCTTGACTAAGGGTAGTAATCTCTTTACATGCTTTTGTTACATTTTTGTTTTCGTTAAGAGTGATCATTTTGGTTAGCTAATCCACTTTTTCATTTGTTGTAGATGTTGGACCTTTTGGAATCATTTTTCGGATATGTTGACGGAGCTAGTTGTAGTACACAGAACCTATCTTCTATAGCCTGGGCCATTTTTGATCCAAGCGGCGAGTTAGTGAGTTTCAGAGAGGTATGTATTGGTCTGTCAACGAAAAACATCGCTGAGTGTAGTGCGTTGATAGATATTCGCTTTGATTCCATCACACATGGCATACACCAACTTGTTGTCAGGCTAGACTTACAACTCGTCATCGTACAACTTACTAGCATCTACTCCCCTCGGAATCCAGCTATCTATCATATGTTACTAAGGGTCAAGATTTTGGAAAGGAAGTTTGATTCTATTCAATATCAACACATTTCCAGAAACATAAACACATTAACTGATTCATTAGAAAGTTATGTGTTAAATAGACATTTGCAACATTGATAAAAGAAAAAACATTTCGATCAACATTTGCATCAGGATCATATAACTTAACCAAAATAAAACTCCAAAAATAAAAGATATATATAACTTTTTATAGTTTTTTACAAAATGTTCTGTGTCCAGGACAAAATTGTTCATAAGACCCAAAAACTCAAAAATGCAGGAAAGCACCCTAGAGTAATGGTGCTGGTGATAACAAGTCACCGCCTATGCGATCATATGTAAGAGCCTAGTCTATCGACTGGGCATGCCAGTGGTATGGCACTGTAATCTCAGAGGTAACTCATCAGTCATCACATCCTGAATACCAAGGGTGAGACCCCCAATCTGATCCTGCAATACTGCAAGCATATGTGCTATGTCCAGATCGTGAAGGATAGCCCTCCATACAACCTCTCTTACTGGAATGACAGCTGCTACTCTCAGGTGCACTGCTGGTCATACTGGTCCAATATCTGCACAAGTATATGGGTTTTATTAGTCTTGATAACATTTAGAAAACACAAAAACATTATAAAAGTAATAAATAGAGATATGGTCAGATATTTTTACCTGTAACACCCCACTGCTCGCCAACCGGTAGCACCAAATCGGGGTCGCCCCAAAAATCCATCCCAACATACTAATACTCAGCAAAGACCAGTTGCTGATGGTTGAACCACTCAAAGAAGGCATTAGAGAATGAAATCTTCCACTGACCAACACGTCTAACCATAAGATCAACCCATCTCTGCATCTGTGGTTCCCTCAGTGCTAGTAGTCCGAGTGAAATGTACTATGGCTGCATCAGTGGGATCCTCTCCAAGGCGAAAGTAGTCAGAATAGAACCATAACCAAAGTTCTTAGATCTTCCGTTATTCACCTTGGAACGTTGTTCTTTTATAACTGGAAGTATTGCATCACACCAGTTGAATACCTTTGGTTCAAGTCATTCCAGTGCATACTGCATATAGGACCTGTTGGCCAAGTGAAGAGTCACACTACCAGCCAATCTAGCAAAGGTGAATAAAATAGTCCTCAAGGATCAGTCAATGACATCTCAAATACTGATCTTGTCGTCCTTTCTTGGCTGAGATCCATCTCTACGGAACTGGTGAATATAATCCCTCACGGATTCACCCTCGTGGGTGGATACTGATAGTGAGAAAGGGGCACCACACCTCGATAACTCGGTCAAGAAGTAGATATCCTCAACTATCAAAGGGATGGATTTACCTCTAATCTGGAACACTTGGTTTGTAGGATCCCATAAATCGAGAAGATATTGCAACAAATTGATTTGTTGCCTCATGCCAGATATGTAGAAGAATTTGAGCAAGCCACAATTTCGCAATGCAGTAACCGTAGCCTGATCATGTAAGGAAATCATATCCTCTTCTTCATGCTCATGTTCATGCCATGTAACGACCATCTTGATCTGATGAATCTCTGAAAAAATAACAAGAGAAGAATTAGGATCTTGATTTGGGCAAAAACAAGCAAAATTTCCATGAAGAAATAGTGCATAAACTTTCTTCCCAGTGCCCATCGCACCCTAGCTATGTACAGGGTGGGATGCATGTTGATTGGCCAATGGCCAGCTCAGTGTGCATCACACCTTTCGATGTATACTACATGCGATGGGGAGAGAACAAATTGTTCAAACCCTTGAGGCCCAAAAAAATAGGAAAAGCTGCTCAGAATCAGAAAAGGAAAGAATGCAATTGAAGAGCTCAGGGTTAGCTCCTACCTGGTCCAGATGGCACCGAAAATAGTCCACCAAATCTCCTGGAATTAATTAATGAAAATTGAGGGGGAAAACACCTCCAGAGCTCCAACAATCCCAAATTTGAATGAAATGGTAAAAATGAGAGGTAAAACTACTTTTATGTTAGTATTCACGTAATTCAAGTAAGATATTGGTTTTTAACTCATTTTTCGATAATGTATTTACGTTTCTAATCAATTTGATGGAGCAATTGAACAGGTAGTACGACCATCAAAATAACATAGTGTTAATGGTAAATTGAACATCTTTGACTATTATTACAAGCAATGTTTCCCCAAAAGTTCAAGATCATTAAAAAATAAACCCAACACTGAGCATAGTTTCTAAAGATTCAAGGTCATTAAAAAATGAATTCACCCTCGGTAAATAACCTTCGTGATCGCATTGCTATTAGCTGTTGAGCGTTGGTCGTGTTCTTACCATCAACTCCACTATTTTAGCCGATCATATGCCTCCACTTGATTGTTTACCCTTTTGAGGAACAACTATGATGAGTGATTCTGTTAGCCACCTTCTTTACACTAGCATGCTTGAAAAGTTCCAGACTTACTTGGAACCAGTTGCTACCCAAAAACATCACTCATTCCTAAAAAACGAGTCTCTTTTAAGCTCCTTTTAGACTAGTAAAATATGAAAAGATTGCCAAGCTACTGGGATTTCCAGCTCATCAAAGTAAAGGGAAGCACCATCCCTCGTCTATATTTTAATCCTTTTGGACCTGAGGGATCATCACACAAAAAGATCGAGCACTTGTCTTTTTCGTCTCGCTAAAACTATCGAAAAGTCATCCCTTTCGTATTATTTTATACTTTTTCAGACATAAGGGATTATACTACGAAAAAGGACTACTAGAGTTTCCTTTCCATCTCTTTTCAGACTCTCTAAATATGAAAAGGACCAAGTTTTATTTATCGTTAGACTCATTAAAACAATAGCGACAAACTTGTCCATACAGACAAGAGCGAGTTTCACTGTCGCTAGGCTCACTAAAACATAGTGACAGGTTTGCCCAAAGGGAAAATTATAGAACAAGCATATGTTATCCTCGTCAATATTGACAAAAATAAAGAGGTACTGGTCAGCAATGACTGGGGAAAAAGGGAAGAAAACTTGAAGAACTTCATTAGTAGTAGATCGCTCTTGAACATGACACTTTCACTCCACCACCATGATTGAGTCGGGTTGGGTTATTCCATTCACCGGTCATATCACCATTCGTCCTTCGTACCATCCATTTTTGGGGTTAACACTACCAATCCATTTTAGTGTCGCTATTATGTTTAAGAGAAGTCACTCAAAGTATTCACCAACCTAGTTAATGCCTCATCCACTGCAATACCTTCACGCTCCATTTTTCATGATCGCCACCCTAAACCTTGTATCATCAGATCGTTTTCACCTCCGCAAAATCATTTGCTCTTTTTCATGTCGTAGATGAGGGATTCATTAACACCCTCCTATGATGGGTCACTTCTTGTCGACATCATCTCATTATCCAAGAAGTTGACTTAGGAACAACCCTTTTAGTGCTTTGGAGCTTGCATGCCTCAATGGCAAGTTTCTCACTTCAGGCGACAGGTTTACATCAATGGCCTTTGACCGAAAGATTTTGCGTGGTGTTCGACATCAACTCATGTATTCAAACCATGTGAATTGTACTGTATTACCTTGAGGGTCATTGTCATTATCAATGATTCCTCTCACACCTGTTAATAGCTTACATCATTGGCAGGTAATAAGGCAATGTCTTTCCATGTTCGACTTTAGAACATCTTTTGACATGGATCGACTTGTACACAGGGTGAAGATTGAATGAGTTTGAAGACCCCGGATCTAGTTTCATCCATCTGGGTTGTGCTATATTCGGGAAAATAAAGACATCAAATTTACTCCATAGCTGGATAGATAATCATCCAAGCTAAAGGGATGATGGCTCTACTAGAATCATCAGTCTAACACACAGACGATTGTTTATCCTATGTACATGAAAATGAATTTATAAAGCTGAGCATGGGAATGCTTGCCTCAGCTAGATCATGAAAATATTATGAAGATAATGTATTGTATCATATCTTATTACAGGTAACCTTCCAGATCGAAAAAGCTCGGATCCTCATGATAAAGCATTTCACCCAACATCAGGAGATTTACGACCTCATGCTTTAGGGGGCAACTGTTATAGACATATTTGGGCACTGCAACCCCAATCACATATGTCCATAAACCAAGGGATTCTAAACCGCTAAAAGTGTTATTTCAAACCCTAAAGGATCAAGGTCAACTGATTACATCATTTCCTAGAAGTTCTCCCTAAAAAACTACTCAGAACTGGTTAAAACTAGACCATACAAACCGCTTGATGCTGAGGGTGCGATGCATCTCACCTATTACACACAGAGGGTGTGATGCATATTGAAAAGCCCTTTTTTAGTGTATGATGAGCGAGAGTAGACAAATGGCAGAAGCAGTTTGCTAGGTGGAAACTCAGAGAATATTCTAGAAGATGCTCATATGACACTCGCCTCTCTGAATTCACCCAGGGATGAGTAAGAGATCATGAAATCTCTAAGTAGAACTAATAACTATCAGTTAAATGACACTAATCAAAATCCCAGAAGTTGACTCACCCCCCTAAAAATATCTATATATGGATCCCTCATCCTAGAGATTCAGAGGGTTGAATTTTGTATTTTGTAAGTGTTGTTGGTTTCTCTGTGAAGCATTGTATTGCTGGGTGATCTAACTTTTCATGAGGTGAAGAGGGCTTTCATGCTGGGAGGATGGCACTGGATCAGACAACTGGGTTGTAATCCTCTCCTCTACTACTTCTATCAATAAAGCTATTTGAGTTTTCCTCCATATACTTGTATATTTATGAATCTTGTATTTGTGTATACATTTGTATGGTTAATGTACATCTGATTCTACATTTTTTATGGTTATAGATCTCTATGCTTTGATGGTAATTTGCTACTTTGACTCTACAGGTTTTCTTTGAAGTGGGACAAGTGAGAAAAGAATGGTGAAATCTCTATCAAAGGAGAGAGGAAACAAGCAAGGAGCCAAGCGAAAGACTAAGGTTGGTGCTCTCTACTTCTCTCTCATCTATATTTCATAAAGGAAAACACAAGCTACTTTGAATTGTTCGTTTCTAAGATAGCTACGCATCTTAGTGGGACTAGCAGATCTGAATAGACACTAGTTTTCCTAGAAACACAAGGGTATGGAAAAACTAATGTATAGGATAGATAAGATTGAGAGGAAGCCTCAATGGGATAATCAACAGGCACCTCCAGTGAGAAATCCAAGCTTTAGAAAGAATCAAAATCAAATTATTGGAAAGAATGGACCTGACTAGCATACTAGGCCTCCCTTTCAAGAAAACTATGCTGAAACATCCCATTTAGATGACCCTAAACAAGACACACACATTAAATTGATGTGATTAAATGATGAGGAAGCTATCTTCTTGACCCAAGATGAGTAGGAACTGCATATGTTGTAGCAATTGCAAACCTAATCTAGAGAATCATTTAATTATAAACTAGGATATGATTTTTCCATCTTTGAAGTACACAGACAATACAATTTTAGTAGTAAAAAGAATTCTAACACTCCTGACCAAACCAGGAAAATAGTGCCAAATAAACCCAAGAAGATCAAAGTAGCTCTAGTCACTAAAACTGTTCAAATTCTCCCTAGACCAAATCAGAACCCTCCTGGTCCCACCATTGTAGATATAACCCATGACCAATCTCCTAGTGATCAACCATCCACTTCAATCCCCTCCAAGGAGATAGTGGAGAAATATCCAAACACCATATTAGAAAATCCACAAAAAAAGACTTCAAATGTAGAAAAAGAAGAGAAACCTACTCCAAATCCTGCTATAAATATTCCAAGTCCTCAAACAGAAAAAGCCCCATTGCCTTTCAATTTGGGAGCAGAGGTAGCTAGACTAAAAATTTCAGTTCCCTTAATAGAGCTGATTAAAAGTGAAACCTATTAGTCTCAAACAAAAAAAACTTTAAAGTTTGTTGAGAATGAAGACTCTGCCAACTTGTTTGATGATTAGCCTAAGCTTATATTCGGTCATGATGTTAATGGAAAACCACTAGAAGGAGGGATACCACCCTTTTATATTAGCCTTAGCATTCATGATAAAATCTTACACAATGAAATGTTAGATTCAGGGGCTTCACACAATTTAATGCCTAAATTGGTTATGGAAAAGTTAAACTTGGACATTACTAGACCTTACAAGGACTTATTTTCATTTGACTCAAGTCATGTAAAGTGTCTAGGGTTAATTAAAGACCTGTATTTTTCCTTAGTACAATATCCTACTAAGACCATTCTCATGGATATAGTAGTCGCTGACATCCCACCTAAATATGGCATTCTATTGTCTAAATCATGGGGAGCTAAACTCCAAGGATCTTGCAACTTGACATGTCATATGCTAGAATCTCAGTCTTTGGACAACCTAAAAAGCTATATAGAGAGACATTAATTAAATATGTGGTGAGTGGCTAGGATAGACCTCAAAATTTTCCTATCTACTCCTTGCATTTGGACATTGATTCTTTTATTTTGTATAATGTTGAACAAACACAACAAACCACTTCAAATAATATTATTTTAGAACCAAAAGAAATTCCAGTTACAACTAAAAAAGAAATTGTCTAAACTTAAGAGATTTCCAATAAATAAGATAATCAAAATGCAACAAACAAGGAAAATTTTCTTCTCACTGACAGTGAAAATTATGAACATGAAATATTATGGCACCTTGAATTAGATGGATCAATGAATAAGTTAGGAGCAGAAGCAGGAGTGTGGATATATAATCTGGAGAATGTTCACTCAGAGGGCCATGCTTACTAACTAAATTTTAAATGCACTAACAACATGGCTGAGTATGAAGCACTTCTTCTAGGTCTTAAATTAGTTAGGAAGTTAGGAGCTATAATACCTTTTGTCATGGGAGACTCTGAATTAGTGATAAAATAGATCAAGACTGTATATATGACAAAAGACCCTAGATTAAGTTGTTAGAGAGGAACCATTATAGAAATACTAAATTCTTTCCTAGAAACCAAGGTTCCTGTAATTCCTAGGAAGCATAATATGCAGGCTCATAGTTTAGCAATGTTTGCCAACACTTCTGTGTTACCATTTCAACCTAACCATCAGTACACTACTGAGGTCAGGCACAAACCTTCTATCCCATATAACTTGAAAAGCTGGTAAGTATTTGCTAATGACAAACAAATAAACAATTTTTTAACCTTAGAGGAAGAATTTGTAAATAGTAATATAGGTACTGACATAACATTAGATCCTAACTATAAACATGAAATAGAAATTAATGAAACAAAAGATGAAAAGATAGATAGATTCCATCCCACTAAATTTACAAAATTAGATGTAGAAAACCTAAAGCAAGTTGAAATTGATGAGATAATTAATGTAGACTCTTAAATCATTAATCTGAAAGACAAGCTTTTCCCAAAAGGATTAACCCCTTTGTAATACTTATTTGATTGAAATGATGTCCCTAGAAACCAAAGATAGAACCCTTACAATCTGATATAGAGGAGTGTAATATAGGAACTAAGGAGTGTAATATAGGAACTAAGGAAAATCCAAAAATGATCAAACTTTCAAAGTTTTTACCTCCTATGAAAAAGTTAAATATCTTGAACTATTAAAGGAATTACAAGATGCCTTTTCTTGGAATTATGAGGACCTCAATTCCTATGACGCCAACATCATACAACACACTATCCCCATTAAAGAAAACTAGAAACCTTTCAGGCAGAAGCTTAGGAGGATCAATCACATCCTATTGCCTTCTATTGAAAAGGAAATCCAAAAGATGTATGAGGCCAAGATAATAGCACCAATTATATTCTTTGATTGGGTTTCAAATTTGGTGCCAACAAGGAAGAAAACTAGTGAGATCGGACTTTGTGTTGATCTCAGAAATCTTAATAAAGTTTCACTCAAAGACAACTACTCTCTCCCTAAAATGGATCATATATTACAAAGGGTAGTAGGGTCAACCAGAATCTCATTACTGGATGGATTTTTTGGTTACAATCAAATTTTAGTTCACCCAGATGACCAGGCTAAAACTGCGTTTACTACTCCTTGGGGCACATTCATGTATGTGAAGATGCCTTTTGGATTAAAGAATGCAGGGGCCACTTTCCAAAGAGCCATGGACATAGCTTTTTCTAAGGAAATTTATGACTTCCTAGTAATATATTTAGATAACATCACTATATTCTCAAAATCTGATAAACAACACTTAGATCATCTAAGGCAAGTTTTCATGAAATGTAGGAAGTATCGAATTTCTTTGAATCCCAAAAAATCTTTATCTGGGTTAGAAGAGGGTAAATTATTAGGCCATATAATCTCTAAAGATGGTATCTAAATAGATCCTACAAGAATTGAAGCCATCTTATAGATACAACATCCTAGGAGCATTAGGGAATTACAAGCTTTTTTAGGGAAAATTAACTTTCCTAGGAGACTTATTTCTAACTTAGCAAAATTAATTATATCATTAAGCAATACGTTGAAACAATATTCGACCATAAAATGGACCATTGAGGCTAAGAAATCCTTTGAAGATATTAAGCTAGCCTTAACAAAACCACTAGTTTTGATTAGTCCAAAGTTTGATAGAGATTTCATTATATTTTCCTTTGCTTCAGAACACACAATTGTTGCAGTCTTATTGCAGAAGAATGATCAGGGTTATGAACAAACTATTGTCTTTTTTAGCAAAGCTCTAAGAGATGCCCCCTTAACATACAATATAATGGAAAAGCAAGCCTTTGCTTTGGTCAAGGCTATCAAAGATTTTAGAGTTTACATTTTATATTATCATATAATAGCCTATGTCTCCAATTCAGTAGTTAAGGATATCCTAAGTTAGGATGGTCTAGATGTAAAGAGAGGGAAATAGATTTCTACTATATTAGAAAATGACCTAGAAATCAAACCAAAAAAATTAATCAAAGGCCAAGGTTTAGCCAAGCTCATGGCTAAATCGAATTGTCAAGCCTTAGATATAAATTTTATTGCAGAAATGGATAATGAAGAGGAGATGGCAACTCCACCAATCAGCTAGGCCTTTATTGAATCACCATGGTATGTTGACATCATATATGTTTTACAAAATCTACAAGCTCCTCCTGAATTATCTAGGACCAAAAGAAAATTCTTAAAAATGAAATCCTTAAAATTTTGCATAATTGACAATGCTTTGTTTTGGAGGAATCATGAAGGTATCCTTCTTATTGTTTATTAAAAGAAGAATCTGGCAAAGTGTTACAAGAATTTCATGCAGGTGACTGTGGAGGACATCTTTACTAGAAAACCACTGCTGACAAAATTATTAGAGCCGGTATTTGTTGGCCTACTATTTTTTCTGATGTAAATAAATTTGTAACCTCCTGTCATAAATGTCATCTTTTTGAAGGAAAGAAAAAGCTTTTACCCCTGCCCCTAAAACCAATCTCTACTGAAGCATGTTTTCAACAATGGGGTCTTAACTTCATTGGTGAAATCCACCCACCTTCCTCTGCCCAACACAAATGGACCCTCACTGCTACAGATTATTTTACCAAATGGATAGAAGCCATACCATCGAGGCAAGCTACTGACACTATTATAATAACCTTCCTTGAGGCCAACATCCTATCTAGATTCAGATGCCCAACCAAAATAATCATTAACAATGTAACAACTTTCAAATCTAGAAGAATGATTGATTTCTGTAATAAGTATCATACAACCCCGGGCCACTCCACAGCTTATTACCCTCAAGGAAATGGACTACCAAAGTCCTCAAACAAAAGTCTGGTAAATATCACCAAAAAATTGTTAGAGGATAACAAGAAAACATGGAACAAAAGGCTAATAAATGCCTTATGGGTAGATAGGCTAACCACAAATAAATCCATTGGTACTAGTTCTTGTCAACTAGTTTATGGAATGGAAGTTGTTTTCCCATCTTCCTTAGGAACACCAGTCATGAAGCTATTCCAAGAGTTGCAGGTTGAACCAAATGACATCCAAAGAAGAATCAACCAAACAATTCACTTACAACAAACTAGGGAAGAAGTGCGCATCAGATCTCAAGTTGTGCAAGAAAGGATCAACAAGAATTTTGATGAAAGGACTAAGGTAGAATATTTTTACCTAGGGGACAAAGTTCTAAAATGGGATTCAAGGAGAGAAGATAAAGGTAAACATGAATTTTATTTCCTATGGAAAGGCCCATATATCATTTATGCTTTCAGAGGTAATAATGCTTTCTTCCTCAGAGAAATGGATGGCACAGAAGCAGAAGGAGGACCAGTGAATGATCGAATGCTCAAACACTACATTGAACCTATTTATTGATTTCACTGATCATCTGTACATACTTTATTTGTCTAAATTCTAGAGTTGATTGGATGGTGATTTCAAAGTTGAAGCCTGAAGTGAAGGCCCTAAGCTTCAAAATTTTTACTGTCATAAATAGTAATAATGTAGAAACATAAAAAGGACAACTGACAGGGTAAAATCACAACAATTCAAAAGGCCATTGGTCTACAAAGTTCTTGACATTTCACTAGTAAATGTCATCCCCAAGTGGAGCCACTGTTAGGTTCCTATACCAATAGGAGTCATAATTTTTGAATATTTGAGATTAGACCTGTAATATGTACATACATTTTCTTTTTGCAAATGTTTTCCATATTCAAAACATAAAATAATGAAAAGAGTGTATGTCCTAAAAGAAAAAACAAAGGACAAAAGGAAAAGAAAAGGTCCAAAAAAATGAAAAATATGAACCCCAAAAATCAAAATACCATGAAAGTGTGCAAGTCAAAATGCCACTACTATTTACTTTTATGCATAATAATGATTGTGTGCAGCTTGTAATCTTTTCCACAATCCATGATAGTCAAAATGTTTAGACTTGGCTATTTCATGTTTTAAATCTCATGCCTATAGTTAGAGAATAAGAATCTAACCAAACTATTTAATCTTGGCAGATAATTAGATAGGTAGAGTAAACAAAAGGAGCTCAATTATTTAATCTGAGCCCTTGGATGTAATAAGAATAGATTTAGTTAGTTCAATATTGTAAAGAGAAAGAAAAATTTTGATAAGGGTTTGCTAGTTCAAATGCACCCTAATAAAGAGAAGTGAAAATGGTAGGATGAGTAAATAGGTAAGTAGAAGAAAGGTTGCAGAAGTATGATGATTGATTAGACAAAATCATATTTATCAGTCACATCACAAAAATTCCAGATATCGATGAAAAATCAAGCATGCATATTTATAAAGTCAATTTATTAATTTCCCTCATTCATTTCACCTTTTACTTAATTAATTTCCAACAATAAAGTTCAAAGTACCAAAACCTTTAAGTAAAAGAGGTTCAGAGCATTTCTCTAACTTTTGGAGGGATCAGACCCTTGGCTCAATGACTTATAGGAAATAAGTGTTGTTTCCCCCTCATCAAAAATTCATCTCCCTTCATTCCCCCTCATTTCTTTAATAATACTCTTTTCCTAGGGTTAAAATACTTTTACGTAGGAAAACTATTTATCCCCCCACATAAATCATTTTCATATCAAAAACCCATAAAAACACCTTATCCTAAGTATTTATGTTAATGTTGTAAAAGCATTAAAACGTGAAAAAAAACATTTACTTAGGGTCTGGTACCCCTTTCCGCTCATTTTATTAATTACTAATTTTATTTACTAAATCCCACAAATAAAAATCGTTTTGCCCCATATATATTTAACTCCCGCATATTAGCTAGCCCTATACCCTAGTTTAAAATATAAACTATAATTTCACCCAAAAACCCCGAAAACCCACAAGCTAATTAGTTTGTGATTAAGTTAGATAATCCCCTATTTAAACTTGTTGCTAATGACCTTGATGCCTTAACCCCTCCTTAATCCCTCATTAACTCAAAAACCGGCACACTTAATTGCCCGCTGGACCCCCCCCACTATCCTCCATGCAACCTACTCACCTGATCACCATACGATCGCTTCCCTCTACATCTAACGACCCTTATCCATTTCAGGCGAGCCCAACATCCAAATAATGTACCTGCTCAAAAAGATTGTTTTCCCCTAGGCCCCCGATGCTACGTGTCATTAAATGTATGGAATCAGGTGGCCTCCCCCTAATACCACTGAGCACCCAAAAACGGTGCGATGGAAACCACTCACCACCCGCCCACTACATGAAAAAATAGTTACTGCTCACCCTGCTACATGACAAATGACCACTGTTCACTTGTACCCACCAAAATTGACTTTCACGCATAAAGCCAACAAGCCCCAAATCATTTATTTTTGTCATTTTTTCAACTATGAAACTTCATGCATGCACCTGCGAACGTCGAATTTGTAACCTATATCCAATTTCACCCTATAGACAACACAGAGCACCTGGTTCACTTTCCAGCCTACTTAGAGCCTTTTCAACCCTTTGCAATTGCTAATTTCCTTATTCAGAGCCAGTTCTCCATAATTCCAGGTAGTTAAGCCATAATTTATAGGAAACCCCTATCAATTTCAGAACTAGTTACTGAGTTTTCTTAGTTAAGGTAAAAAATTAATTAAAGAAACTCTAGCAACTCAAACCTACTCTGTATTGAACCATCATTGCCCTAAAGGAATGAAAATCACCTCCCCCACTCTCAAATCCACAAGAACTGAGAATGGATGCCCCAATTGCCATGGATGTTAGACCTATTTCCACTCCTCATCTAGACCTAGACCACCTCCCCCTGGTTCATAACGATTTCCAGATAAAGGACACCTTTGTCCACGAATCCCCTCTCAAACTATACTGCTGATACAGAGACCAATACCTGAACCACGCTGATAAAATTGGTTTTTGGGAGTCCATTTTTCCTAAGTACCAATTCCTTGAAGTTCACATTTTGCCAAATTGTCCATTACTGCCATGCAAATTATATCCCCAGTCAAAGAGTAGTGATGTCCCCTAACTAGACCATACTTTTCACCATCACTGCTGAATCAATAAATGAGATGCTACAACTCTAGCCTGACCAAAACTTGACTCCTCCCTCCATTAGAGACCTGTTGGACCTGTATCCCAAACTCAGCTTGCAAGATTGGCCCAATTAATCCAAACCTTCATTGTAGAAGAAAAGTATACCCCCAAAGAACCTCCTCCATACGTGTATACCATATTTTCCCCATTTGGCCAGGACTTTGTAGCAATGGTATCCAGTGTCCTAGGTTATACCACTAGTGACTATATAGATGCAATCATCATGTCTTTTATGTCCATCTTCACTCCAAGATAGCCTCCTGTTGTCATTTATCATTATGCCAAGTTTATAGCCGATAGAATGCATGACCGGTTCTTTAGGATGAGTAATAAGTTAGTCTTCATGTATTCCTCTATTTTGTATCACCTTTTTCTTTACTACCAAGCATATAAGTTCCCCTTCATGCTTCAAAAGCTTAACACAAAAGGTCACCCTATATTAGTGATTTTTTGGACTCCATCGATCCATAAATATCACTCTCCATATTCATATGCAAACTTCATAGACCTATTTGTACATCCCATCATGACAATGCTGATAGGCAACCCTCCTCCTAGAATTAGTTCAGATATAAAGACGATCCTACAACTCTCAAAACAATCCAAAGTAGTGGATTGGTACTTGTACCAAAACCACACTGAGATCAGGATTTATGGTTGTGAGTTGGCCCCTACAAACTACCTAAATATCTCCCAATGAGCTTATTTCCTCTGGAGTACTACAAGAAGATAATAAACTTAGATGAGGCACACTTTGTTAAAGCCAAAAAGAAATCCCAACTCAAGATCAAAGACCAGTTAACTCCCTTTATTTGTAATAGCAGAGAAGCTGGAAAGGAGGTAGACCTAATCCTTCAAATATTAAATATAAAATAGAGCTTCATATGGATATATGATCCCTTAGATTTCATCTACAAAAGAAGGTAGAGAAACAAGATGACTCCTATATTCATCACCACATCCCTTAGATAGAAAAGTATGCCAATCAATTGCAATAGGTGGAAAACACTTTCGAGGATAGGCATAGTACTTAAGCTACTGTGGAGAATAAATTAATTTATCTAGAGAAATAGCTTGATGAGGGTTGCTTCCTACAGGTGCCAGAAGAATCACAGGTACTAGAAGAATCACAGGTACTAGAAGAATCACAGGTGCCAGAGGGATCAAAAGTGCCAAATGAAACAAACATACTAGAGAAATCAGATAGATCAAAAACCACCATGAGTACCCCTCTAGTTCTACAGACTCCTCTAAATGAGGAGAAACGCTTCAAGAGAAATAGGGAAGGGGTCACTGTTTTAGAAAGAGAAACATCACAAGCCTATGCAAAGACAAGCCAGGCTAAGAGACAAAGAGTGAATCCTGTCTCTGAATAGGAATACACAGAGGAGACAACTGAGGTTACAAGCATAGAAAGATATGGGATCAGGCATGCCACTCCATCTGGAGGCACTCTAGAACATTCCACATCACACACTTCGATGTTGGAAAGGCATTAAAGTGTTGATGTATCCTCTTTTAGAATGCCAACAGATAAAGACTAAGATATCAAGGAGAGATACAAAGAAATAAAGGCTAGAAAAGAGAGGCTAAAAGCCCAAACCTATGCATAGTATCTAAAAATGACCCCTACCAATCAAACAAGGCTTATTTCAGCCTTTGATGTTAAAGAGGGGAAATCCATGGCCTTCATCAATCCAAACACTCAACAGCCAAGAACAACATCATATTTTAAGAAAGTAGGTTTTGAAGTACTGGCAAGGGATATTCATCCCATTAACTAGATTGAGCTGCATAAGAAAATAGGTGAGATGATTTTTTCTACATTGACATGGAAAGCCATAGTAGCCCACCAATTAGAAAACTCTTTAAATAGTATGTCAACTCAGTTTTAGTTGGAGAATGCCTCCTCACAAGCCGAAGATATAGGAATCAAGTCCTTATAGGACCTAGTGATAGAATTGGGACATGATCCCAAGGATGTGAAAGCAACATAGTAGCTAATTAAAAAGAAGAATGATGACATTTCTATGCTGAAGAAGCAGCTCAAAATTCCCCAACCACATCACCCTGAAATAATGGAAGTCCTAGAAGCACAACAAGGACATGAAGAGCTTATGGACCTAGTCCTAAAGGTAAATGATTAGCTTAAAGAAACAGAGAAGGAGTTGGACACTTTGATTTAGTCCAAGCAAGGTGACCTCACCACAACTTCCACAACTGCCATCCCCATAGTGACAACAATAGTTCCTTCCACAATGGCGGCATCACTGGCACCTACAGCTCCACCTACCACAGCACTTTCAATTACAACTGAGTCCACTACAGCGGTAGATACATCAATAGAGAAAACAATAGAACTAGTAAAATCTATGGAGGATATGTCCATCCAAGCTATAGCACTCAAAAGATTAAAGGAGAAAGTGACAAGTTTGGAAACTAATTGCAAACTTGCCCAAATTTAGTAACGAGAAGAAACACAGAAAGACCAAAGAATGGGTGAGAAAATCAAAGTCCTAGAGAAATACTTGACACTGTAGAAGCCAGTAGGATAGACTAAAGAGATGCTCTGGGCCAATATCATTGAATCTGTCAATGATATTTGGCCATCAATCCAATTTATATTTGAGCAAACTGAATTGGTGAAGGTAGCCACTGAAGCCATCCAGAAAGTATGGGAAGAATTAGGAGACAAACATGAGGATGCAGGTCAACTCATCCACCTCGTGAATAGTAAGAACAAATATGAGCTCCATGAGCTTGGCATAGATGATAGAACTGAAGCCATCGTAGAGGTTAAAAAGGTTATTCCAAAAGAATCCTCTTGCTCAACTTAGAAGAAAAGTGCCATAACATGTAGGTATCCATTGATAGGTTTATGGCTAAATTTCAAATTTCGAGGGACAACGGCCTTCCCAATCCTATGGTCATCAATGATAAACTCATGACCTAATTGGAATATAGTGATAGACTTAGGAGATTTTCCAAGGAACAAGCTAGCTCTTTAGGCATTAAAGCCCTACCATCTGGGAAAGTATTGTATGATACATTGGAGAACTTGCTTTTCCTAGAACGTGAGGTGAAACATTTGTTTCTCACTAAACCCAATTTTGTAAAATACACAGAGGCAGACAAAATTTACAGAAGAATGCTGAAAATGAGATTTCTTGAGACAGAATGGTGGGAGAAAATGACATATTTAGTATGAAAACGTTTTACACCAGAAATTTACCATAGTAAATCTGAAGGCAGCCAGGTGAAATAGGTAAAAGACAGCTCAGCAGGGTCAAAGAGTAACATATTCAAAGAGTATCAGTGAAAGATCATAGTAAAGAATATTCCAGCATAGAAATGCCACAACTATGAACTCGCTTAAAGGGCTCAAAACTCAACAGAAATTGCCAGCAACACCACAATAAAAGGGACAGAAAGAAGCAATTTTACATCTGTCTCTATCTTCATGCATGGAGATATTCCCTAGATTAAATCTCAAATTGTTATGAGATATTTTGTAAATATTTTTTGTATAAATACTTCACATTTTTAAGTATGTAGGGTGGATTCCAAGACATTTCTATAGACTTTTTCTCTCAAATCAAAATTCTATTGTATCAATGGATGGATTGACTTGCTGGATCAAGGAATAAAGATCAGATATTTTATAGGATTATTGTGTAAAGCAAAATACAAATAAGTACTCTCCTATGTTCAATGTTATTTTCCTTATTTTTTTCCATAATCTTTCGTGTAAATTTCTAAAATCTAAATGTATAACAAGGAATGATATTTTAGAAATTGCTTAAATGCACTCTGCCTTAACTGTTTTAGACTTTGAATGTTTTCTCCTAAACTATCTTAGCTAGGGAATTCTTAACTACTTGTTAGCTTCCATACTTTATCCTCTAATCTACAACAAAGGATTCTTAATTTCCCTTTGTTCATGATCACCCTATTTTCTTCATTTTGATCTCGTTCCAAGGATTCTTAAGTGCCCTTTCACCCTGGTTAGAATCATTTAACCCATTAGACCTGAAGTTTTCCTTTTGTTTTAGTAGCCTAACTTATGAACATTCCATTTAATGATCTGGTCTAGTTATGCTATCCATTGATTGACTCCATAGCCCAATGGCTTGAAGACTTAGCTCTTTCCATCTATTCAAGGAATTCCACCACCATACCTTCAATCCAAAATGAAGACCCCATGAACACTAAGAACTAGCCTAAAATCCCATAAAAACAAAGCTAAATCATAAAGAGAGAGCCCTCTATGGACATAGGTTGGCTAGAGCCTAAGCCTAAAAGATTGGTTTGTGGTTACCTTTGATGATTCCTTCTTTTCATATCTTCTAGGAAAAACTCTTGAGTGATAACACCCAGTATTTCAAACAAACGCCTAGTAATTATAATAGGTTAATGTCAAATTTTGACATTAAAATTGGTAAAATGAAAATGACCTTCTTGCAACCTATAGTCCATCAGCTTAAGTAGTCAGCAGATTATAGGAAGACAGAATTTGAAGTTTTGGCCAGGGATGTTCACCCTATTGATCAAATTGAATTTCATAGGCAGGCAGGAAAAATGATATACTCAACGATGACCAACAAGGTCATGGGTGTTCAAAAACTTCAAAATTATCTAGACAACATCATAACACAGTTTAAGCTAGAGAAAACATCGTCATGGGTAAAGGATAACATAATGAAGTCACCAGAATAATTGGTTATTGATATTGGATATAATCCAAATGACATCAAGGCTGAAAAAAATCTCATAAAGAAGAAAAATGAAGATATTGCTACTTTGAAGAAGCAACTAAAATTGCCTCCTTCAGAACATCCACAGACCAAGGAGGTTCTAGAGAGCGAAATCCAGAAAGATGACACGATGGACCTCATTCTTCAGCTAAATGCTCAATTGAAAGAAATGGATAATGAAATAGATAATTTAAGACAAGAGAAATAAGCCACCATTGAAGTAGCTACTGGCACTGCTATTCCTATAGCTACTATAGCAGTTCCTTCTACTTTGGTAGCTTCATTGGCCCCAACTGCTCCACTAGCTACAACACTTCCAACTACATCATCAACTACATCAAAAATAGGCTCAATAATAGCAACAACTCATCCTAGTGATGAAGTAGCTAAACTGGCCAAAGCCATGGAGGATATGTCCATCCAAACCACTAAAATAAATAGACTTAAGGAACAAGTAAAAAGTCTAGAGGATGAGAAGAAATTGGCTCAAATTATGCATAAGAATGAAGCTTAAAAGTCAAATAGGCTGAATGAAAGAATGCAGAAGTTGGAGAAAGAGTTGACACTGCAAGAGACACTAGCCAAAGAAAAAAAACCTTTATGGGCCAATATCATTGACTCAGTCAATGATATTTGGCCATCTATACAGGTGATATTTGAACAAAGTGACTTGGTCAAAGAGGCTAGTGAGGCAATTCAAAGGGTTAGAGTTGAACTTGGAAATATTGCAGAATAAGCCTCAAGAATAATTCAGTTCCTTAACTCAAATAATAAGTATGAATTGTAGGAACTTGGAATAGCTGACAGAATTGGGACCATACTAGAGGTAAAGAAGGTAATTACCAAGAAGAACCTACTGACACAACTTGAGGATAAATTCCACATAATGGAGTGAGTAATAGCCAGGTTCATGGTCAAATTTTATACTTTGAGGTAGAAAGGTCTACCTAATCCACTGGTGATTAATGACAGGTGTATGACACATGAGGACTATGATAAGAGAATCAGAGAAGTGGCGAAGGAACAAGGCAATAGTTCCTCCATGAAAGGGATGCCCATAGGAAACATCCTTTACCAGACTTTTGAGAACCTCTTTTACCTCCAACATGAGGTAAAGCATATTTTTGTAAACAAGCCAACCTTTGCAAAATACATAGAAACTGATGTAGTCTACAAAAGAGTGGTAAATATTAAATTACCAGATACAGAGAATTTGGAAAAGTTGAATGATTTACTATGAGAATTCAAGGTAAATAGTGAATACAGAGCAGCAAAAGAAAAACAACAGATCAACTAAGTCAAAGAGTGTCAAGTGAAAAGCAAATTTTAAAGATGAAAAGTATCAATAAAAGGGCAAAGTAAAAGGACATCCAGCATAGAGCAACAACCAAAGAGAGAAAGCAACAAACAATCAAAACAACAAAAAACAAATCAGTAAAAAAAGGGACACCTAGCCCTTTAGTCTCCTAGATGTCTCTATCTTCTTGCATGAAGATATTTTATTTTCCTTGAATAATTCCTAAAATAGTTTAGGATATTTCATAACTGTTTTTGGTACAAATACTTCATAATTTGAAGTATAGAGGGTGGATTGCTGAACATTTCTATATTAACATTGATCTCAAAACCTGAGGGTTTATTGTAACATTTTCAAGTCTGCATACTGGACTGAGTAATAAAGGCATTGCATTATAGGATTCATGTGTTAGGCCACTTTAGTGAAGTATCTTTCGTTTGTCAAATTGTTATTTTCTTAAGTATTTCACAAACATGCATGTTTTTTTGAATTTGAATGAAATAATTGGAATGTTACTACAAAATTTGTTTAAGTACACTCTGCGTTGAATAGTTATTCATTTTAATTTTTTCTTCTGATATCCAAAGTAGGGAATTATTCATTCCTCCCTAGTTTTTATTTACCTCTTTCATTCCCCTCATTATGCGGTTTGAGGAATCCTTAATTGCTCCTTGACCCCAATGGAAAAGCCACTTGACCATGCAGCCTAAAAGATCTGAATTTACTTAGCTACCTTGCCCTATGAACACTATTTTTAGAACTTAATTCAATCTTGCTTTCTTGACATTTGGACTCCATGGCCCAATGATAAAAATACACTTATATATCCATCTGAATTAATGATTCCACCACCAAATCAAATGAAAACCCAATCAAGCTTAAATAACTAGCCTAAATCAATTAACTCAAGAAAGTTAAATCATTAAGAGAGAACCCTCCCTGAGCATTAGGAAGGCTAGATCTTGATCTCAAAAGTAGGTTTGTGGTTACCTCTATCATTTCTTTGAACACAACATGGCAACCCTAGGCAAATTTTAGAGTGATAACATGCTACAACTTATATTTAAGCTCGGATGTCTTCCTAGAGTGTTTATATAAAATGAATGTAGTGATTGTACTCAGTACATTTTATCGTGAGACTTAATCTACTGCATTGATAAAGATGTTGAGCATATGCATATGCAATTTTTTGCAATGGTACTTAATTCTCTTTCGACTAATCTTTTAATGCGACCCTTGAGATGTGGCATATGCACAATATTGTTGAGGTGAAATTCGTTCAAGACTTTTGATATGTGCCTTCAGTAGTTTCGGCACATAGTTTCCATGAATCTCCCAACACTGCTTCCACTATAGTTTCGTTGCATAGTTTGAATTGCAAGTATTAACATGGATGAACAATCTTCTACCTTAATTTCATATTCCAAAACTAATCGAGAAAAATTAATAATAATAATGTGTTCACGAAGGGCACATACCATTTTGGTTAGAAGAATTGTATTTGTGATTTATATAGTGCTTATCAAGGTTTCTCATTTGTTATATAAGCTTAATGCCACAGTTTCGTTGTATTGTTATCAAAACTATAAAATGCATTGGCCATTTGGACCATCACACCTTGATATAATATCATTTCATCAATTTTCAATGCATTTACCTATGTGAATGGTGATGATTTTGTGTTCCTTATGCACTGGCATGGTCATAAATTGATCATATTGGCAAGCACCTGCCTTTAAATATGTCTTTCTCCTCACCATCTATAGTTCATGTGTTGCATTCCTAGGTATGTGTTGACCTATTCAAATGGTCTTACCTCCTTGGTGGAACTTGTGCCTTATCCATAGCTTAAGAGTGTGTGTTATTCATTTCAGTGGTAACATATGCACTTTAAGAGGGATTTGGAATATGAATTTACAATGGCTCCATAACGAAAAGGAAACTCTTTTTATGTTTGTTTGGACAAATATTTGAATAAAATTTTCCTTACTATCATGCTAGCTCATAGTCCTCATTGTATTTTTATATTGGGTTGAAATTCCTATCAATTATTAAATTTTGCTTCATATATGTAACATTTAAAATATAGTCTTTGCATATATGGTAGATACGATGCTTTGACTATACCTTGATGAAAATTATAAATGTTTTTCCTTAGTTTCCTTGAATAGCACAATAATAACATGTGTTAATTAAATTATTTATATATAATAATAATGTTTTATAACTGAAAAGAAACCAAATCCTATGGCACATGAAAGTGTGCATAAGTGCCAAATGCGTCTTTTGAAATGATGAGGTATTTGAAGGAGTCATGAAATGACCAATGTTGTTGAAAGCATCATTGAAGTTGTTGGGATATCGGCTAGGTAATGCGAGTGAAAATGGCTTATCCCTTCGATCTTAGTCAAGAAAGTTAAGGGTTTTAGGATTTCTAAACGAGATAATGGTCTTCGAAACCCTAACATGTTTGGAGGTATAAGGACACATGTGGAGTACGATCAATGACACCAACATTTGTCTGTCCCCTAAAAATGCATGTTCATCAAAAGATAATTCTCTATAGACCATTGTAGTAAATTCAACCTAAAACACCCTAAATAATTTTAATTGATGAAGACCATGGGAGGATGAGGGTATTGGCATGAGGCATTTCCATAAACCCTAATGCGTCTTAGGTGATCATGTTTGGACGTAAGTCGAGAAGAGAAAATATGACATGTGCCATGTAAGTGGGTATACTGATAGGGTTTGATAGGAATAGATCATGGGGAGATTGGCCAATTCCAAACATGATCATAACCTGTATGACCTTATGTGAGTAGAGGAGAACCCAAAATTTTGGATATGCCCAAAAACTTTTGGGGTTGTTGTAGAGGCTACAACAATTGGCAAACCACTCATAGAATCCATCATCTCTAGACATGTCCCTATAATAGATTTAGTCTAGGTAAGTGTGAACTAGTATTGAACACACACTATGGGTATTCATAGGGTAACTTAACCATTGCATAAATTCCTACCCTTTGTCTTCCAGCTAGGTCCTGTTGCTATTTACACACCAAAGTAAAAGTTCACATATGTCAACAATTAACGATGATGTAGAGAACAAGGTATATGACTTATTGCATTAAAAAATTTAAAGTGATTTTCCGGTGTTACTCCACTGCAATCAAGCCTGTTTATAACCCTAAAATAGTCACTCCAAGAAATCACAAACATTTCTCCATTGTCAGTGAGCCTACTAAGCACCCTAGCAAAGTTGTTGCATCACCTTTCTATGGAGGAAGTCTTTCTCAATCCTTTACCCTTTATTTAATTTACTTTCTATAAGTACACATTGGCATCATTTATTATCCATTTATTTCACTATAGTGGATGAGGGATCCTGACATATTTTACATGCAAGAGAGGTTGTTCCTTGCTTGATAGGAATTGAAGGATTTTTTTATTTAGGTTTTCCCTCATGCTCTGCTTCCACATCTCATCTCCATTTAATAGGTGAATAGTTAAAATAAACCATTCAAATATTCATGAGTATGCTAGATATAAGGTTCAAGTTACAAATATATGTTTGATGTAATGATTAGGGTTCCCCATAAGCACTTGTTCATATTTTCCTTGCTAATGAGTCAGACTCATAGTAAAGATCTTCAAGAATTAGTTTTGATGACTAGTTTTAAGAGAAGTTGCCTCTTGGAGTAACCATCAAAACTGCACATAATCATTAGGGTTATCATTTTAGCCTTTGGGTGATGTGACAAGCGCATATCTTCTATATTTTCAATAGGTGCAAGGAAGGAAAGAAAAAGCTCAACATTAAACACAAAATTTGTAAGGAGCAAGGCTTGTGATGACTCATGGAGAGGCATGAAATGTAGAGAGAAAATTAAATGCTATATCAACATATAGAAAATGTAATGCAAGGAGAAAATGGATGTATGATGCAATGCATCAAAAATACTATACAAAATATAGTAAAAAAAACGCAATGTGAATGTAATGTGAATGCAAGGAAAAATCAGGTAATTGTAATTAAATATCCATGTCCATGCAGTAAATGTAATGCAAATGGTGACTGCAAGATGGATGCATAATGTCATGCATAAAAAATAGCTACCTACAATAAAGAAAATGTAGCAACATGTGTAAACCCTAACTATCTTAACTTCAAACCCTAGCAAGACTACAATTAAAACTCTCATTAGAAAACTAAGCAATAAAACCTAAACTATTCTAATCGTAAACCCTAATTTAACAAGAGATGAGATTAGGTTAGGTAAATTTAAACTTATAATGTAGCCAATGCAGTAGTTCCCAACCTACAAAAACAAAGAGATTAGAAATTACACTCAGTATGAAGTGTTGTACAAAAATCGGAAAGCTTTCCTGGAAATCATGCATAAAAGTAAGAAGGTCACGCTTGTTGGTAGGAAAGTGTGCTATAGAATATTTTTCTATTCAAGCTAAAACTCCATCCTCATAAACTAAATGGTAAACTTGAAAATCCTAAACATCCATCCATGATATGAATTCATTATCTATTAACCCTAAATTCAGCAGACAAGACTCAAGATGTAGCCTACTTGTAGAGAAATTTGTTGAATATGAGTTTTCCAACCAATTAGTGATTCTATCATGAAATTCAAGGTGATAAACTTGAATACCCTCAACCTTTTCCAAATATGGATACCCATCAGGTGCTCCTAAGATACCATATGATTCTAGTGCAAAAACACTAATTTAAAATCCCTAATTTAGGGTAGTTCAAGGATTTTTTCAAGGACGAGAGGACTTGACATAACCATTGATGAGAGCCAAAGTGTCACACGATCTTGACATACCTTTGAACCCTTGAATGGAAAATCATCAAATATTGGTGTTATCGTAAGGTCAACAGATGTATGCATGCGATCATCTTAGTTGTGATAGGAGGATTATCACTGAATATATTGTTTGTTTTATTATATGTTGTAGTATTGACCGATTGCTTGCTTAAAATATTAGATTCTTCTAATTTCCAAGGTGAAGGTGAATCAATTGAAATAGTCTTGGGAAAGAGTTGTGTTATTTGAACTCCCTTGTGCACAATGGAATACAAAGTAACATTAGCTTCTACCTAATCATAATATACACTATCTAGGTGAGAATAAAAAGAATTTGAAGCGATGGTTGTTCTATTTTCTTCAACAAACAAATCAAGGTACAAGGAATGAGGCATCCTCCAATATTTAAAAAGTGATCTTTTGTCTAACAAGATAGTGTTGAGAGAGGAATCGTGAGAGGAAACCCTAATTTGAGTTGGTATAGGGATGTGTTGATGGTGCTAGAAATATGACAACCAAGGGGGTCACCTTGATTTGAAGTACCAATTAGACCTCACATTGTTAGGAGTACGAGCCTCATCCAAAGTATCGACTTCACTACCATAACGCTAAGCTTTTTCTTGCCTAAAATGAATCACATAAGAGAGAATGCACATAACCTTTGAAATTCACAAGTAATGTGATACTATGAAACATCAATTTTAATGTGTAAATGGATACTCACATGAGAGGGAAATAAAAGAGATCCTTTAGAAGGAAAGTAAAAGTAATATCCTAAGAGTGTTGGCATTATGACTAATGTGTAGTCCTTGATGGAAACCTACTTGAGAAATATGTTCTTGATGTCAACATGTTAATAATATGATGATTATGGAACTAATGAAGATACCAGGAATATTGGTACAGAGGATACGGACAAATAAATGGCAGTTTAGTTATAGACAAATAAAAATATGAAGTTTGAAAAGCATACACATTTCCTTTGAAGAAGGGTCACATAAATATGTAGGTCCAATGAGTAAAAGTCACATAAATAATCTAAACCATGGAAATATGGATTGCATTGGTCATTACCATAGTATATTCCCATAGTAATTGGGGTGGAAACATTTATTTGATCTTGTCAACAAATACTAACAACGTTACCAAGGGGTTTACCTAAGGTATTGGCTAAGGAAAAATATATAAAAGGAGATGGAGATCAAGGTGTTAATTGTGTGCAAGTGAATCTTCATTCATGTGTGATAGTATATGAAATAGGTGTGGACCAAGGAACAAGGAGATGACTCAGATATGGAAAATCTGAAAGTGCATTGGTACTAATAGTTATACTTGACAGATTTACTTTTTCATATCTAATTATTCAAGATCTACGTGAATGTGTTTGAAGCAATTTGTGATTTGATAGTAATATTTACATAAAGTATTTTTTGATTTGTAATGAAGCCTAGATTTAGTATTTTAAGATCAATACAATGACTTCAATAAAGTCGCGTACATACATGGATCTAGTTCAACACAGTCACATATATTTTCTATGAGATAATATTTAGTATGTTGGTATATATACACATATGTTATGCACAATAATAGTGTACACATGCATATCGATTTTATGCAGGTCATGTATATGTACTAGGGTTTGAATTATTGATTGATGATGATAGTTGATGATGTATATTCTATTTTTTGTTGCCTATCAATGTTGTATTGGTAAGAATGGTCTATATCTAGTAGTGTTTACAATGCTGAATCATTTGATTGTGGATTGGACTATTTGTTAGTGATGATGCTACAAGATGTTAATCTTTGATTAAGTTTCTATTATGACTTAGTATGTTAGAAACTCAGTGAATGATGGAGTGATTTAGTTTTAGCATTCATTGATATGAGATTTTGTACCTAGGCTGTATTTAGAGGAAGCACATATATATGTAGTTATGCTTCAGAATAATCACATATAATTTATGAATTAAATTTGATCAGGGTTTCTAATGACTGTAGACGACTTCTATGTTCATGATAGTGTGGTTATGGTCTTGATTTCTTAATAACTATTCTATGGATTGATTTATGGCTTGATATAATTATGGTTCATTTTATATTGGTATGGTGGGGTTATAGAGGTTCAGTATTCAGTGTTTCATTTTCTTTATTGATTCAGTTGGTATTCAATAGTGATTTAGTAATTGTATTTGGATTATGTGATTCAAAATTCAGATTGGTATATTGGTTTGGGCTTATTGTTGATGTGGGTTCAATATGAAATTTTGATGAAAGGTGGCCTACAAGTTTTAATTTGTATTTTGGATAGGTGTATCCAGCATGAAACATTCTAAAACATGATCCAAAAGGTGTCAAGGATTGCAACCCTCAGTGATGGTGGTAGGTGCTCCCTTCTGGTAGGAGCTAGTAAACGAGATTAGGGGGTTGTAACTCCCTTCTAGTGGGTGTTGGAGAACGAGTGGAGGTTGTAGCCTTTTTCAGGTGGATTCATGCGTGTTGGTAAGAGCCTGCACCAGTATAGTGTGTAATGAACTTTTTCTTATAATAAAGGAATAAAACAAAGACGGCAACAGCAGTGGTTTTCTCCCACATTGGGTTTCCACCTAAAATCATGGTGTTCTATGTGTGTTACTTATGTGTTATGATTTACTTACTCTTTACTACATACTGGATGGTTAATGTATTGATTATGCAATGGTTAAAATTAATTCATTGATGGAAGTTATGACAACTTAAGTAAACTAGATATACACAATTTTATTTCACTAAAGTCACGTACACACATGGGTTGCATAAATAACAATAGAGTACAAAATTATGAATGTGAAATTTAAATTTTAAGTTAATTAAAATATTGATTCAACACCCCCCCGCCCCCCCGCACACAAGCCAACCACTTAGTATTTTCCTGATAATTGGTATCAGAGAAGGTCCCACAAAACAAGCTTGATTTCTTAAAGGGATATCTTTCAATATGACAAATTAAGAGGGAGTATCTTCTATCAAGCCACCTTTCTTTAATGGAACTAGATTTATATTTTGGAAAATCATAATGAGATCATATTTGCAGGCACTAGGAGCTTATGTATGGGAAATTGTTGAATGTGGATAGAAATACCCAACCTTTATTCCTGTTAGCACTTGGAATTCACCTAGGCTGAGATAGACAAACTCTCAAGGCTACATCAAACCATTTCACCTCGTAGCTAGCCCTACGAGGTATGAGAAGGCTCTCTCGGGTCAAAACTCAATGGATTTTGTCAATAGGATGAGTTGACCAATTAGGAACAAGGATTTTAGGCTAGTAAACTGATATGGGAGATTGGTTTAGAGTTTTTGGATTTTTTGGTGGCAATTGGAGGGAGTGCAATTCAGGGTGCGGGGATTGAGCTCAGTTTTTGCAGGTGATTCCTTGGGGCAAGGTAGGAATCTATGCTGATGCCTTTAGTTTGAAAAAGATGATCAGGGAGGAAAGGAGAAAAGCTAAAGAGGGCAAAAAATGGATTTGAATCCTCTCTAGACGGTGGAAAACATAAAATTTAAACAAAATTGAAAGCTGAGCATGGCATGCATGAATTCAAACTTTATCACTTCTTTTGTTTAAATAGCAGCAAGAGATTAAGGAATGGAACACATAAACACACTTACAATAACAGTAGAAAGCACACCATCAACATAATAATCCACAAGAATCCACAATGAAGTCTGCAAAACCCTGGCCTTCCTTTTCCTCAAATTGCAGAAAATACAAGTCAATAATACAATAGCCTTCTCCCTCTAGAGTCCAACCCACAAAATGAGAAGGAGAGGGCATAATATAGAAATTCAAACCTCTTTCCCCACATCTAGGGGTCGAGCTCATCCTTCTAGGAGCAGTTTGAACTAATTCCAAACTAAGCACTAGATAATAGGCATCTCAACAACTTGCCTCTATTACTTAGCTAACTAATTCATGCATTAATTTTTCACTTTTTACATCAAGGAAGCTTCTAGAATAGTAAAGAGAGGTGAAATCTATCAAAGTGCCATGAAAATATTACATTTATCCATGATTTACAAGTAAAAATAGTCAACCATAGTCAAAACAGTGTTTTTTGACCAAAACAGTCGATTCTGGCAAAATTTGCTCTCATGTCCGCGCCCCCTGTCTCTCGTGTCCGCGCACATTTGCAGCAACTTTTGAGTGGGTTCCACTGGTCCAAATCAAGTGCACGATAGCTCATTGGAAAGCTTGGCCTGTCTACTTTCCATCCCAAGTGGAATTTCTGAATTTGGAGTTGTTTTGCCCCCTCAAAAACCATTTCTCCCAAGGTCACTTTCTGCAACTCAAAAAGTGGGCAGAAAGTCATTTTTTTGATGTATTTTGAGCTTTTGGAAGCTCAAACCTCAAAATTAAACTTCTCCCGAGTATTGGTAATTTTTCTCTTGGCATGCCCTTTCCAAAAATGCCAAGTTTGCAAAATTCCGAGCAGTCCTTCAAAATGTCCGTGCACGTGACGCGGACGCGACACGGGAAAAACCTGTAATTTTACCAAAAATTGGCAAAATGCTCCAAAATTCTCAAAATTTTCATATCTTGATGCTGGATCAAGGCTGATCAATATCATGATGAATGAAGGATGCTTCAGACAAGATGGATAGTGGACTTGTCCTTTTCTTCTTCCTCTTCCGGGCCTCTGACAGCTTTCTTTGGAGGATTTTGTTTCTTGCCTTAGAAACATGCAGTCTTGCCCAATAATGTGTCTTCATGTGACATAGCAGCTCTTTGTCACGATTTTCCTTTGCCAAAAATTTCTCCAAATGTGCATTGACACGAATAAGCATGGACTCCCGATCAACACGTAATAAGTCACCAGGCCTCCTACGCTGCAAGGTTCGATCACTGCGGATCCTCCATAGCTCATCAAGCTCTTTTTCATCCTCCAGCTATTTGTTACGCTGCTCCAAATATGTGTTTATCCATCTTGACATGTACAATTTTCGTTGCAGTGACTGAATCTCGGCGCTCTGCTCTTGGATAATATCCTTGAGCCCTGGGGTAGGAGAATCATCATCAAGATCAATGACTGGAACATTGGACACTCTCTCCTCAACCATGGGCTGTTTGCCCCTCTCTGCTACCTGTGCTCCTGAAAGAAGCGAGGCCCCTTCCACCTGGTGTGGAGATAACACTCGCTGCTCTGAAGATGAAGACGAGACCCCTTCCACCTGGTGTGGAGAAAATACTCGTCTAGCTGCTGCAAATAAGGTCCTATGACCTCTCTGATATGTACACTGTAGTGGGGGAACAAGATGTGTCGGCACCATAATCTCTGCCTGGTGAGATGGACCTCTCTCCTCATGAATAATCTGTGACTCTGGATGTGCTCCCTCTGGCTCGAGCTGTGACCATGAAGGCGCTGAAAAGACCTCATGAGAAATGAAGTCTGCCCATAAAATGCCCTGCTGCCTCAACTGGTGGGAAACAACAAGCTGAATGAGACCATGATGGCACAAGCTCCGCAACTGCTGTGCTGGGGTCTATCTCTGAAAAAGAGCGGTCAACCTCTGAGTGTCGTGAGATAAATATGCTGCAATGTTCATGACTCTCACTCTGGTGAAGTGCATCAACATGCGTATATGATAAGATGATACTCATGCGAATCTCCCCTCGCATGTGAAGTAGTGCATAATAAGTCTCATGATATCCATATACTCTGCTCGGAGGAACTTGATGGGAAAGGTCCCGGTCAAGTTATGCATACAGGAAGGCCTGACATATGGCTCATAATATACGAAGCCCAGCCACTTGCGCTTCAGCCACACCTCACCCACATTGGGTATCCCGGTAGCTTCTGTGATAGCCTCTGGAGAAAATACAAAATTCACCCCTGCAAGGGTGACCTGTCCGTCATGGAGATGCAGAACAAACAATCGAGCCAACTCTCTGTGAGGCTGAATGTGTGAGAGCCTCTCACAAAACTGATAACAAGCCATGTGCTGAAAACAAGATACTGCAAATGGGCAAACCTGTAACTCAGTCAATGATGTGGGCTCTATCTTCTTGTGTTGGCCACTCTTGCCTCCCTTACGAGGCCTCCGCTGTGTCTCAATCTCAGTGGATGATGATCGGTCATCACCTTGCTCATTAGTCTCAGAAGTCGACATGGTGTTATTGAGCAAGGTGGAATAAACCAGTCCAAATGATCGCTGCCCTGCCTGCAAAATGCTGTGAAGTATGCTGTTTTCAAAGGGAAACATCAGGGATATGTTAGGGGAGGGAATTTTACATATAGGAAAGGGAAAAATATATATATAAGAAGGGAATTCTGAAGGAAAATATCACATAATGCTAAATATGTCATTCCATCTTTCAACATTTGCAAATCAATACTTTATTTAGGGAACTGAGTTTTGTTTTTAAAAATCAAGGGAAAAGACAATGAAAATCTTCATGATGGAGGGGAGGATGCCATGGGCATAGGAGGATAGGGCAGCATCACTTATGTACAAATAACAGGCAGCTCGTTTCATTTTGTTTTTGCATGCCTTTCATAAGCATACTCTGTTTTTTCACATGTAAAAATGGCCATTTAATGCTGATGGAAAACAGGGGTTTTTGGGTATTTGATTACAAGGGGAAGGGAAGGGTGGGCTGTGATTATTTTGCAATGGAGGGGAGAGGGATTGTATCAAGGGAATTAGGGGAATGAGGGAGTAATGAAACCTACTAACCAAGCCTGCCAACCAATTTTCACAACAGCAGTCTTTCAATAGCGCTGGCAGTTTCATAATTGCATTTATCATGAGTGAATTAGGGTTTCATTGCATGTTTTGACAATAGGGAAGGAGATTCAATTGCATAGGGAGTTTGAAAATGGGATAGGCAATTGAATTAGGTTTTTCATGAAGGGAATGGGTAGGAAAACAGAGTTTAGGAAAAGGGAGATGATACCATGTTAATTGACAAACCCTAGTACAACAAAACTGCTCCTTTTTGATAGCTAGCAGCATACATTTGATAGATTTTGTCATGATTTTACACAGCTTCTAACCTTTGATATTTACAGCAAGATGACATTTTTCTTTTGTTTTTTTATAAGGCTATGTAAATTATATTTTTTACTATTTTTTACAATTCTTGTTTGCATGCCTTGTCATCATTTTCTTTTCTTTTTACTATATTTGTTTTTATTCTTTTGCTGTGCAATTTACATATATAATTTGTTGTGTGTAATGGTG
>APFE031056272.1:42049-62725 GCA_000404065.3 Pinus taeda | reverse complement strand
GTGGAAAGGATGAACAGAACAGTCCAACAAATGGCTCGTGCTATGCTTGATGAGTTTGGAACTCCCGCAACCTTCTGGAGTGAAGCTGCATTTATTGCGGTTTTTATTCTCAACAAAACAAATGTCCGAGTAAACAACACTCAAACTCCTCATGAGCTCTGGTATGGTGAGACTCCTTCGGTAAAGCATTTCAAAATTTTTGGAAGCAAATGCTATATTAAGAATACTGATGAACAACTTGGCCAACTTGAACCTAGAGAAGATGAAGGCATTCTCCTTGGTTATTCTCCCCATAGAAAAGTATATAAGTGCTATAATAAAATACTTGGAAGAATTGTTGACAACATTGATGTAGTGGTTGATGAAAAAGGATACATTCCTAGGCAAGTAAATTATGAAAATATCGAAGAGGATGAAGACTACCCTCAAAATCAGACTGATGATGAAAAAGAGACCCATGAAGAAGAAACCCATGAGGAGCCAGAGGAACAAATGAGGATAGAAGAGAAGACTCCTTCCAGGTATGTTCAAAAGAATCATCCAGAATCACAAATTTTGGGGCAAGAGGAGGCAGGTGTACAAACAAGAAGAACAATTGCGGAAGCCTCAAGCTATTTGGCATTGCTCTCCTCCAATGAACCACAAAATGTAAAAGAGGCATGCAAAGATGAATGCTGGGTCAAGGCAATGGATGAAGAACTTGAGCAGATCGAAAAGAACAACACTTGGGAGTTGGTCCCTAGACCAAAAGATAAGAATGTCAAAGGGACAAAATGGATCTTCAAAAATAAGTTAAATGAAAATGGGGAAGTAATTAGAAACAAGGCCAGACTTGTCTGTAAAGGGTATGCTCAACAAGAAGGAATAGACTTTGAAGAAACTTTTGCTCCCGTTGCTAGACTTGAGGCCATCCGAATGTTCCTTTCTCTCTCAGCTTTCAGAAATTCAAAGTATTTCAAATGGACGTAAAATCAACCTTTCTAAATGGAGACTTAGAAGAAGAAGTATACATTGAGCAGCCAGATGGTTTCATTGTTGGGAATGATCCAAATCTTGTATGCAGACTGAAAAAAGCTCTATATGGTCTTAAATAGGCTCCAAGGGCTTGGTACTACCGGTTGGACAAATACCTTCATCAATAAGGTTTTTCAAAAGGTTCAGCAGATAGCAATCTTTATATAAAAATTGAAAATGACAACTTGCTAATACTTGTTGTGTATGTAGATGACATTATCTTTGGCAGCAATGAAGAAGCTATGAGTCAAAGCTTTTCCTTGGTGATGCAGAAAGAATTTGAAATGTCATTGCTTGGAGAACTGACATGCCTTCTTGGTGTACAAATCCAACAAAATGAAGGAAGGATCTTCTTGTCTCAAACCAAATATCTCAAGTAGATTTTGAAGAAATGTGGCATGGAAGATGCAAAACCAGTATGTACAACCCAACCTCAGTACAAATGACAAATCAGCAGCAGTGCATCAACCAACATACAGATCTATGATTGGAAGTCTACTTTATTTGACAGGTACCAGACTATAAATCATGCATCTAGTGGGAATAGTTGGAAGATTTCAGGCAAATCCAAAGGAAACCCATCTTCAGGCAGTGAAGAGAATTTTCAAATATCTTCAAGGGACTCAAAATTATGGCTTATGGTATCCTAGAGATACTGATCTCACACTTCATGCTTATACAGATGCAGATTGGGCTGGAAACGTGGATGACAGGAAGAGCACAAGTGGTGGTGCATTCTTTATTGGTTCTAGATTAGTATCTTGGTTCAGCAAGAAACAAAGTTCGATTTCCTTGTCTACAGCTGAAGCAGAATATGTTGCTGCTGCATCTTGCTACACTCAACTCCTTTGGATGATGCAGACCTTATAGGATTTTCAAATCACTTGTACACTACCTATCTCCATCTTATGTGATAATACAAGTGCAATCAACATTTCAAAAAACCCAGTCATGCATTCAAAGACCGAGCACATACCGATCAAGTATCATTTTCTCTGGGAACATGTGCTTGAACAAAAGGTCAAGTTGGAGTATGTTCCTTCTAAGGAACAAGTTGCTGATATACTCACCAAACCACTGCCCAGGGAGACCTTTGAATACCTCAGGAAAAAGATGGGGGTTGTTGATGCATCATCTTGTTGTTGAATCTCTTCTGAGTGTTGGTTGTACGCAAGGTTCATCTGGGTATATGCGTACATGTGCTGGTTTGTGGATTGGTCGAAGATCGAATGGCACAAGTTCAAGGGGAGCATATAATGCATTGTTGGCATTATGGGAGCATGTTCTTAGGGGGAGCATAAACCCTTTGCCCTTGATGTCAAAGGGGGAGAATGACGTTGAGGATCTTGAGGTTGCCATCAAGTCCAAAGGGGGAGATTGTTGCCATTATGATTCTGGTATGGCTCTATCATACAGGTGTTGTACTTGATGGCAACTCACTCAAGTGGCAATGGTCTGTTCAGGCTCTCAAAATGATGGAAATTAAGAGGCTTGCAAGTGAATGGTTCAAAAGGTGCGGACCCGCAGGTTCACCGTGCAGGAGGTGCGGTCATACCCGCAGGTTACCCGTTCAGTAGGTGCGGAACCCTAGTTCACTCACTTCAAGGTAGTGAAGCGCGCTCACGTGGGGTTTCTTATGTTTGGCCCATGGTATTTAGCCCGCCTTTTACTGATGCTATGGTTTTGGCCCATGGTATAGGATCTATTTTAGCCCCAATTTGGATCCCTTGTATTGGTTATTGATGGTTTTGTCCCATGGTGTGAATAAGGGCTTGACTATAAATAGGGAAGGAGATCACTTGGCTGAGGTATCTTTCAATTGAACATCTTAAGATCTGAAATATTGGGTTGTCAATGTAAAATGCTTGATCTAAATAAAAGTAAATTTGAAGGTAAATCTATGAAGTCGTGATCTCTTGGGCGCATAATCAGATCTGTGGATCTGACTGATTGTGGCACATTGGAGGACTGTAAATTTGGCCCTAATCAAAAGTCCGTAGGCAATCCATAAGTGCAGTGCGGGGGTACATAGCTCAGTAAAAGGCTCAGTGCGGGAGTACGCTGTGAAACCAAAGGTGTAGTGCGGGGTACACAGCGCAGGAGAGGGCACAGTGCGGGGCACACGCAGTACAGAAAAGGGCGAAGTGCGAGGTATGCAGGCGAGAAGAAGGCACAGTGCGTGTGTATGCAATATGTCAGAAGAAAAGGTGCGGATATGAAGAAAAGTACGCAGAGCAGAAGAAAAACCAGTGCGGATCTGCATAGTTTAGTCTCAGAAGAGCTGCGGATATACGCAGGCCCCTGTTGGTGAAGTTGCGGTCTTATCTTGAAACTATTGTTGATTGTCCTTTATCTATTGCAGCAGAGTTCTGGGTTTATATTTTTGGTACTTCTTTTCTGTTTACAGCATTCTGAAGAGTTGGGTGATTCATTGGTTCATTATATAAGGAGATTGGGTGATTTTCATGTACTTGATGATTATTTGATGTTCATGGATCCAGTTTGAAAATTAATGAAACGTGGTCCTTAAGAAGTGAAAAAGAAAAGGGGCTTGTAGCTCCCTTCCAGGAGAGACTGGAAAACGAGAGAGAGAGTTGTAGCTCTCTGCAGGTTGCAGCTTGCGTACTTGTAAAGGACTACACCAGTACAAAATCATTGTAAAAGAAGTTTCTAATTGAAAGAAGATAGAGACATATTGCAGCAGGTGGTTTTCACCCACATTGGGTTTCCACCTTATATCTGGTGTTCTTTGGTGTGGCTATCTGTTTTTCTTGTTTCATGCTCATTATTATATACAAGTTAATGATCAATAAATTAAGGAAGGCATATTGAAAAGAATTTGATAATACTGATTCACCCCCCCCCCCCCCCCCCTCTCTCAGTATTATTTCCAACAACCCCATACCAATATAAACCCAATACACCTTCCCAATTTTAAAAAACACTACTTTCACTAGATATTGTAGGTATCCATTTTTTCATTGACATTTTTTATACCCTTTTATATTTTTTCATTAACTTTGAGCTCCATTTTTTATACTCGCCAATATAAAAACCCTTTACCCCTTATTATGTGCTCAATATATTATGTCATATTTTCCTCAAAATATACCCCCCAATATGAGCACACATGCTATGGTATTGTTCCCCCAGTGAATCTCCCATGCTTGTGTCCCACTGTGTACTCTAGTTCTGGCCTCCATTATTATCATCGTTTTTATCTGCAAAATGTTTCCTTTAACTTATCTTGTGCATCAATCCACAATACCTTAACATGTTGATTTGTAGAAGCTATAAAATATAACTCTTATACTTTTCCATTTTCCTCATGTCCATTGTCTAAGGTGGAATTTCCTACTCTTCAAAAACAATTGTTCTCTTGCTTGGTATCAAAACATAAATCCAACCATTTATATGCTGCCATTTTACTGTATTTTTTTCCCTTTAATTTTTTAACCTCTTCAATTGATCATTGCATTTAGGATGTACCCAATTATATTATCAGTGTTTCCACATTCCCAAGCAATTTTTTTTGTCATCACTTCCTCTTTGACTTGAAAACAAAATTTGTTTATACTCAACAACTTTATGTCATTTGAAGTCCTTTTCTTCTATAATACCTTGTGTAAGATTTGTAAGAGTTTTATCCAACTTTCCTTCAAAATCTCCAAGGCATATGATTTCCTTGTCCAATATTCTTAATTTCATCCTCAAAATTATCATTTTTGGTCACACCTTATTCTTTTTTTTACTATCCTTGGAAAATGTGTAGTTTTCTACCCCATCATGTCTATGGGCTCCTCCTTGAACTTTTAGTTCATCTCCTACAACTTCCTGGCTAGGCTTGACAACCTTATCATTGTTCCATAAAATAACTCCTTTCTCTACATAAACTTCTTCAATACCATCGTCATAAGTCAAACTTCCTCTTTTCTTTGTTGTATGAGACGATGATGTTTCCTCCTTATCCATGATAGAATCTTGGTAGTCTTCTTTCCTTGATTCTTCATAGCCTCCTCTGGACTAGTTTGAATACTTTGAGTTGAGTTCTTCTTATCAGCTCCTTCTCCACTATTTTCACATTGTTCTGATTCACCAATTTACAAACCATGTATCTTCTTACTTCCCAATTTCCAGTTTTTTCCAATATTTGATGAAATTCATTGAAAAATAATCAAATAAGTATTTAGGGAGAGAAAATACAACCAACCAATTATACCTTTGGATTCATTTCTCTCTTCATAAAGTTATAAAGTTTCATTCTAACTTCTTTGGCACCATCTTCATGAACAATGTTGAATCTTCTTCTTCTATAATAATTCTTTAGTTTGTTATCCTTGCAGTTATTTCTAAGCATAACTCTTCTTTCCTTGGTTTTCTGCTTTGCTCACATCTACTTTCATTTGTTCAACTTCGTTGTCTTTGATACCTACAAATACACATTCACAAAAACAATTAGTTTAAAAAATATGAGACTCTTTTGCCTCTAGATATGCCTTTAGCATCCTTCCCTTGTGCTAATACAAACATTCCGAGATATTCTTAATATCTCTCTCATTAACATCCTTGTCTCTCCAATCATTATTCCCTACTCTCGTTCACAAATGTGAATTGTTTCTTCCTCTTCCAAAAACCTCTTTTCATACTCAATTGCTTTGAGTTTTCTTTCCCTCTTAATTAAGACAATGATTCCAAGTCTCATATTCCTTACATAAAGTTGTTTAACATGCCACATTATTTTTTTCTTCATCTTCCATCTATTTCTCTAAATTTATCCACTTTCTTGTAGCAACATTTTCGTTATGCTAAGTTTTTCCTTCAACTCAGTGATCTATCTGTCAAATTCTTCTCAGCTCATCTTGCTTTTTCCAAATACCTTGGTATATTTCCTCATTTTTTTGTGGCTTTCTTGATTCATCTAATTTCCTTTAGCCATATTCATCTCTTAATTTGTAAGCTTCCCCATAATTACTATGAGTTGCAACCAAGCCTTTCTTTATAACAAGCCTTTGTACCTTCTATCTAATGCCTCACTAAGTTTCCCCTAAAATTGGTATTTTGGTACCTTCTATGTTATCTCATCTAGAACCTCTTGAGCTTCCTCTTCTCTTCTATGCTTCTATAGTTTTCTCACTTCTCCTCTTCAGAGCTTCACTTGCTCTATTTTTAGACAACTCTACCCACACCTACAACTATGGAGATGTCGTGACAACTTCTACTAACCAAAAATAGAAGTTTTTATTCTTTCTCTGCTATGAAATCTTTGCTACAAAGGGTCTCTTCCACACTCTTCTTCACTTGAGAGCTTCACTTGTCCTTGGTTCCTCTATCACAAACCTTTAGTTGTAATTCTTTGCCATAATATCTTCTCCGCTACTACATCAAATCATAAATGTTTATTAACTATAATTAACTTCAATTATCAATTTCATTACCTACAAGACCTGCTCCATTATCTTTCATTTCAATATTCCTTTGTTATTCCTTTGCTAGGATAGTCTACAACCTATAATACTTCAACTGTAACTAGGTTTGTACTTCACTGCTAAACTATTCTATGCAATTATCTTGTTGTAAATTTTGTTGTTCTTACCTTCCCTCCAAGGTAGAAATCTCTTTGCTCTATCCCCCTAGGAGCAAACTTTCACAAAGAATACTCACTCTGTATTTATTTATCTTCCAAGAGCATACCTACTCTAAATTTCTTCTCTAAGAGCTTAACCTACAAACATTAGTTCTTTTTCCAAATTAAGTTAAATATAATATCATTTTACCTACAAACTCTAAAAGCACCATTACAATCTTTGCCTTCAATATTATGACAACTTGTTAGAATCTTTTGCCAAATTGTTGATGTTTACCACATTTAAATGAGCTGTTTTAAATCTTCTTTGATACCACACTAATGTTGACATCGTTAACACCCTCAATCACTAAACCCAATTTGGTCTTTTCTTTGCACCCTTCTCCACTCTATTTCTTCATAATCATGCCCGAAATCCATAGTTCAAAGTACATGTTAAAACCCATGCTATATCAAAGCCAAAGGCTAGACTTTGCTTATAAATGTTTAAAACTTTAATATAAAGCGAAAAATATAATACATCAGAATTTTCATTCAAACACGAAATCACAAACAAACACACTTATTCCATTATGAGGATTCTATGGTTGATTTAGTCGTTTTAGGGACCTAAACTTATTCGAGGGTATGAAAGAACTTAATTTGACAAAATTTCGAAATATTTCGGTTCAATTTCAAGATATTTAGATAGTTTGGGAGTTCGGGAGAATTACGACTTGCACTCAAGTATAGGGCCAAATTCTTGTACTGTTCCCACTCTAAAAATCACTATTTGGGGTTCAAGACTTTGCAAACTCTTTTGCTACGTGTAACACTATCCTCCCACCTCTACCCAAGTAACCAACCAAATCAGGTAAACATGTGACGAGAAGTTACTATGATATAATTTGACTCCTTATGTGTAAGTTAAGGAAGTGGAATCGACAGAAACACACCTTACCAGACCTTTTGCACCTGCGACAGGACTCCTATAATGCATCACAGTCATTCCCATGACTATCCCTTGGGTTTCACTAAGCTTTTGACCATCAAACCCCTATATTCTCCCTTGATATGGTCAAGGGTATGTCTAGAACCTCTAGACATATGCACAACATGCTTATGCATGTGTCTGTGGACTTTTCTTCGCAAAACTGTGCCTGCGACTCCAGGATTTAAGCCACTTTTCAAGCCCAGAATCCAGGTCACTGCCCATAAACCCCTGTAGCTTTCAGAATCCATAATTTACATAATGAAAAGACTTAAAAATCAAAAACTAACTACAGTGTTGAAAAGTGCAACTCATTTTTTAAACCCCCCCCGCCCATACAAAAAAAAAAAAAATGCATTTGATGCCTCAAAATGCTCCCAAAAGGTTTCAGACCCTGTTTTGCCAAACTAGGACTCGCTGGTAAAAATGGTTTCGTGATTTGATTCCTCCACTTTTTCCACTCCAAATGCATTGAGATAGATAAAGTGCAACTTAGTACTATCTCCACCTGTTACACACAATACAACTCAGATTTGATCTCCAAATCTCCTCCGCTGCTTGCCTGCCTCCACTACACAATCTTGCAAGAACAATAATTGATAACCAAACTCGTTCCAAGTTCTTTTTACCTTGAAAAATCACTCACACTGGAAATCATGTGAACACAGGCTATGATCATTTTTTCTTGGCCATAATTCTCATTGGCATAACTCAATCCCACTGATTGTGCAAGATCTTATGCATAACTATAGTCACAACTGATAGCAATCTCAATATCTAACACCTGTCTCCACTAAACTGTACATGCACTGAGTTAACTGATGTATTCTTTAGTTGTATTATGAGTTAATAATTAGTGAATTAATTAATAACTAATTCACACAACTCATCACTTAGTCTATTTGCTAGTTAGACTAAATACAACTAGTTCAACCAAGTCAAACTGAACACAACTCCATCAACTCCACCTCCAGCTCCACTAAACTCAACCAGTTGAATTCTAACTGAAGTCCTACATGCAATAGCTTAGTCAACCCATAGGTAACCACATGATTCCTTCTGTCAGATGCATGTGCCACATTTGTAGCTCTAACTGAGGTGCTCCAAGAGAATAAGATAAAGTTTATAGTCTAAATATTATTATGAGCTAATAATATTTGACTGCTCTATATTTAGACTTGATAGTGTCACCGCTGTTGTCTAAAAATAGAAGTCCATCTATTTTTGCCAACTTGACCAATCATCCATAAATAGCATCCTACAACTCATAGACATGATCCATATGTCTAAAAATAGACATAGTCTTAAAATAGACTTTGCACCATAATTGCCTACGGGCCCACTTAGTGAAGGCGACTCCTTTCCACTAAGCTCCATCATCTTGTTGCATTCTCAACACTCCCTCTCAACAAGATATGGATTATCAGCAACCCCTATCCTACGTCAGTGGTATTTGAATTTGCTCCCGGTGAGCGCCTTCGTCAAGATATCAACATCTCAATCCTCTGTTGGAATGTATGAAAGTAACATGATTCTCCGCTACACACAATCTCTGATATGATGGTACCTGATGTCAATATGCTTAGATCTATCATGAAATACAGGATTTGGCGAAAATTTAATGCAACTCTGGTTATCACAGTAAATCACAGTAGGCTCTAAATGAGAACCGAACAAACCAACCAGAATCTTCCTCATCCATATAGCCTCGCATGCAGCCAAACTTGCTGCCATATACTCGGCCTCTAATGAACTGAGTGCCATGGATCTCTGCTTCCTACTATACCAAGAAACTGTTGTCGACCCGATACTGAAGACCCCTCTTGATGTGCTCTTTCTGTTCGTTGGGCTTCTTGCCCAATCTGCATCCGTGAAGCCACATAGCTTCACCTCATCCTCCTATCTGTACCACAATCCATATCCCGATGTGCCTCTCAAATAACACAATACATGCTTGCCTGCCTTCCAGAAGAGCTTGGTTTGCTTAACCATAGCTTGTGAAAGCTGGTTAACAGCATAGCATATATCGGGTCATGTATTGACTAGATACATAAGCGACCCCACCAACTCTTGATAAACAATGTCATCCACTTCTTCTACCGAAGTGGCATCCTCCTTCCTCCAACCTCTAGGAAGAGGAGTATCAACAGGCTTACAGACATGCATGTTGAACTTCTCCAGTATCTCCCGAGCATACTTGCCCTGAGAAACAAATAGTCGATCACTGTGCTGCCAGATTTCCAATCCCGGGAAATAATGAAGAGGCCCAAGTCCTTCATCTCAAACTCCTTAGCAAGATCATCCTTGCATGAAAGTATCAACAGTTCATCACCCGTTATAAGAAAATCATCTACATACAGTACAATGATAAGCAACTTACCCTCCACCACAATCTGGTATAGGTTAGGATCCGCCTCACTCTTGGAGAATCCAAGTCCGGTGAAATAGTTGTCTATCCATGTGTACCAAGCACATGGTGCTTGTTTCAACCCATACAACGCTCTCTTGATCCTGTACACATGAGAGTCACTGCTGAAGATCTCAAAACCTTCGGGCTGCTCAATGTACACCTCCTCCTCAATGAATTCGTTGAGGAACACAGTCTTCACATCCATGTGATGAATGTGCCATCCCATTTGCGTCACTTTATAGATCCATCTCGAACCCACCACTGATTTCCCCTTCGGTCTTGGGACAATCTCCCATGCATTGTTTCTGACAATCGAATCATACTCTTCCACCATGGCGTCTACCCATGCGGGTTCCTCCACAGCTTCCTCGAAAGAGGATGGCTCAGTGACAACACATTTGCTCTTAAGAGCCATGTATCCAGTGTATCGATCAGGTGACTGTCTCTGCCTGCGTTGGGCTGTAGGTGGTCCTACAACTTTCTCTGCATCTTGAGCCAGTTGCTCAGCTTCTGTCAAGCACTTTCGCCCTCTGATGGTTGTCACTGCATGAGTGGTCTCTACCACTCCATGAACTTCATGTTGTGGTTGATCCACATCCTAAAGCTCATCCTTAGAAACTAATAGCTCCTCAGCTGCATGAAAGTGTGGCTCCCTCTCAAGTGAACACTTCATGGCTTTCTCCTCGTGAAATTTTATATCCCGTTGCACAACAGTTTTGCCACTGTCTGGCAAATACACACGATAGTTGTGGGGCATATCAGTGTACCCCACAAATATCCCAACCTCTGCGGTGGGCTCCAACTTCTTCTTGGCATCCTTTGTCAAATGCATGTAAACATTAGCACCAAAAATCCTCAAATGAGAAATATCAGGCCTCTTACCAGAATAAGCCTCCTCGGGTGTACTCATGCCAAGTATCCTCTGAGGACAACGGTATAAATTGTTGTATTGCATGCTTCCGCCCACAAGTGAAGGGGTAGGCCCTGATCATGCAACATCTCCCGTGCAACACCCACGATCGTTCTGCTCTTCCGCTAAGCAACCCCGTTTTGCTATGGGTTATGGGGACCTATGAGCTCTCTTCGAATCCCTTTTGCACTGCAGAAATCCTTGAACTCGCCAGAGATGAATTCCCCACCATCGTCGCTCCTAAGAGTCTTCACCTTCTTCCCCGATTCCTTCTCGACTAGTGCTTTGAACTCACAGAACTTTGAGTATGTCTCGCTCTTCTTCTGCATGAAGAAGATCCAACACTTACAAGAGAAATAATCAACAAAAATCACATAATACCTGTGTTTTGTTGTCGAAGCTACTGAGAAAGGTCCACACACGTCTGTGTGAATTCTCTCAAAGGATCGTCGTGGTGCAACTATCCTTCTCGTGAAAGGTGGCTTTCACAAACTTTCCCAAAGTACACCCCTTACACTGATCTGACTGCGCAAGAGTGCCTTTAGGAAGCCTAGTAGTGATCTGCTATAGTATCTTCAACGCTCCATGGTGAAGGTAACCCAATCTCCTGTGCCACAACTCGCCATCATCCTAGCTCACCAATCCTTCTGCCTTGCATGCCATTACTGCGCATCCATCTACATGCAACTGATAAAGGTTCCTCAATCAAACCCCTATCTTCCGGGTTTCTCCAGTTATCTTGCTACGCAGGAAAGCTTTTCCCTCACTGAAAACAATATCATATCCCTTGTCTTGTAACATCGCCACAGAGATAAGATTCTTCTTCAATCCTGGAACATGCATGAATTCCTTCAATACAAAGGGTTTACCAGACTCCCTCTCAAAGGAAATGGTACCGATACCAGTCACACTTTATCTACCATCATCGCCCATCTCGATGTGCACTCCAAGATCTTTCTCATCTAGATCTGAAAACAAATCTCGATCTCCTGTCATGTGAAAAGACACACCACTATCCAAGAACCATACCAATCCCATCACACTTGATACCAAGCATGTGATCAGTGAAAACTCCAGCTCAAACTGCGAGGCTAAGGCCTCTCCCTCTGCAGATCCAACAACTTTCTTATTTTTCTTCTTCTACGGGAAATTTGTGGCATAGTGTCCGTGCTGGTGACAGTGAAAGCACTTCACCTTGGACATGTCCTGCTTCTTGCCTTTCGCACCGGAATGAGAATCTTTCTTGTTCTTCCCCTTCTTTGCTTTGGCAACCAAAGCGCAATTTTCTTCATCAGTTTCCTTTGATGAAGAAAATTGCACACAATACAACTCAGATCTAATCTCCAAATCTCCTCCGTTGCTTGCCTGCCTCCACTACACAATCTTGCAAGAACAATAATTGATAACCAAACTCGTTCCAAGTTCTTTTTACCTTGGAAAATCACTCACACTAGAAATCATGTGAGCACAGTCTATAATCATTTGTTCTTGGCCACAATTCTCATTGGCATAACTCAATCCCACTGATTGTGCAAGATCTCATGCATAACTATAGTCACAACTGATAGCAATCTCAATATCTAACACCTGTCTCCACTGAACTGTACATGCACTGAGTTAACTGATGTATTCTTCAGTTGCATTATGAGTTAATAATTAGTGAATTAATTAATAACTAATTCACACAACTCATCACTTAGTCTATTTGCTAGTTAGACTAAATACAACCAGTTCAACCAAGTCAAACTGAACACGACTCCATTAACTCCACCTCCAGCTCCACTAAACTCAACCAGTTGAGTTCTAACTGAAGTCCTACATGCAATAGCTTAGTCAACCCTTAGGTAACCACATGATTCCTTCTGTCAGCTGCATGTGCCACATTTGTAGCTCCAACTGAGGTGCTCCAAGAGAATAAGATAAAGTTTATAGTCTAAATATTATTATGAGCTAATAATATTTGACTGCTCTATATTTAGACTTGACAGTGTCACTGCTGTTGTCTAAAAATAGAAGTCCATCTATTTTTTGCCAACTTGACCAATCATCCATAAACAACATCCTGCAACTCATAGACATGATCCATATGTCTAAAAATAGACATAGTCTAAAAATAGACTTTGCACCATAATTTGCTTGCGGGCCCACTTAGTGAAGGTGACTCCTTTCCACTAAGCTCCATCATCTTGTTGCATTCTCAACACTCCCTCTCAACAAGATATGGATTATCAGCAACCCCTATCCTACGTCAGTGGTATTTGAATTTTCTCCTGGTGAGTGCCTTCGTCAAGATATCAGCATCTCAATCCTCTGTTGGAATGTATGAAAGTAACATGATTCTCCGCTACACACAATCTCTGATATGATGGTACCTGATGTCAATATGCTTAGATCTATCATGAAATACAGGATTTGCCGAGAGTTTAATGCAACTCTAGTTATCACAGTAAATCACAGTAGGCTCTAAATGAGAACTGAACAAACCAACCAGAATCTTCCTCATCCATATAGCCTCGCATGCAACCAAACTTGCTGCCATATACTCAGCCTCTATTGAACTGAGTGCCACAGATCTCTGCTTCCTGCTGTACCAAGAAACTGTTGTCGACCCGATACTGAAGACCCCTCTTGATGTTCTCTTTCCGTCCGTTGGGCTTCCTCCCCAATCTACATTCGTGAAGCCACATAGCTTCACCTCATCCTTCTATCTGTACCATAATCCATATCCCGATGTGCCTCACAAATAACACAATACATGCTTGCCCGCCTTCCAGAAGAGCTTGGTTGGCTTAACCATAGCTTGTGAAAGCTGGTTAACAACATAGCATATATCGGGTCATGTATTGACCAGATACATAAGCGACCCCACCAATTGTTGATAAATAGTGGCGTCCACTTCTTCTACCGAAGTGGCATCCTCCTTCCTCCAACCTCTAGGATGAGGAGTATCAACAGGCTTACAGCCATGCATGTTGAACTTCTCCAGTATCTCCCGAGCATACTTTCCCTGAGAAGCAAATAGTCCATCACTATGCTGCCAGATTTCCCATCCCGGGAAATAATGAAGGAGGCCCAAGTCCTTCATCTCAAACTCCTTAGCAATATCATCCTTGCATGAAAGTATCAACAGTTCATCACCCGTTATAATCAAATCATCTACATACAATACAATGATAAGCAACTTACCCTCCACCATAATCTGGTATAGGTTAGGATCCGCCTCACTCTTGGAGATTCCAAGTCCGGTGAAATATTTGTCTATCCATGTGTACCAAGCACGTGGTGCTTGTTTCAACCCATACAATGCTCTCTTGATCATGTACACATGAGAGTCACTACTGAAGATCTCAAAACCTTCGGGCTTCTCAATGTACACCTCCTCCTCAATGACTCCGTTGAGGAATGCAGTCTTCACATCCATCTGATGAATGTGCCATCCCATTTGCGTCACTTTGTAGATCCATCTCGAACCCACCACTGATTTCCCCTCCGGTCTGGGGACAATCTCCCATGCACTGTTTCTGACAATCAAATCATACTCTTCCACCATGGCGTCTACCCATGCGGGTTCCTACACAGCTTCCTCGAAAGAGGATGGCTCAGTCATGACACATTTGCTCATAAGAGCCATGTATCTAGTGTATCGATTAGGTGACTTTCTCTGCCTGCGTTGGGCTGTAGGTGGTCCTACAACTTTCTCTGCATCTTGAACCAGTTGCTCAGCTTCTGTCAAGCACTTTCGCCCTCTGATGGTTGGCACTGGATGAGTGGTCTCTACCACTCCATGAACTTCATCTTGTGGCTGATCCACATCCTAAAGCTCATCCTTAGGAACTAATAGCTCCTCATCTGCATGCAAGTGTGGCTCCCTCTCAAGCGAACACTTCATGGCTTTCTCCTCCTGGAATTTTATATCTCGTCGCACAACAGTTTTGCCATTGTCTGGCAAATACACACGATAGTTGTGGGACGTATCAGTGTACCCCACAAATATCCTAACCTCTGCGGTGGGCTCCAACTTCTTCCTGGCATTCTTCATCACATGCATGTAAACGTTAGCACCAAAAATCCTCAAATGAGAAATATCAGGCCTCTTACCAGAATAAGCCTCCTCGGGTGTACTCATGCCAAGTATCCTATGAGGACAACGGTTCTGCACATAAATTGTTGTATTGCATGCTTCCGCCCACAAGTGAAGAGGTAGGCCCTGATCATGCAACATCGCCCGTGCAACACCCACAAACGTTCTGCTCTTCTGCTCAGCAACCCCATTTTGTTGTGGGTTATGGGGATCTATGAGCTCTCTTCAAATCCCTTTTGCACTGCAGAAATCCTTGAACTCGCCAGAGATGAATTCACCACCATTGTCGCTCCTAAGAGCCTTCACCTTCTTCCCCGATTCCTTCTTGACTAGTGCTTTTAACTCACAGAACTTTGAGTATGTCTCGCTCTTCTTCTGCATGAAGAAGATCCAACACTTACAAGAGAAATAATCAACAAAAATCACATAATACCTGTGTTTTGTTGTCGAAGCTACTGAGAAAGGTCCACACATGTCTGTGTGAATTCTCTCAAGGATCGTCGTGGCACAACTATCCTTCTCGTGAAAGGTGGCTTTAACAAACTTTCCCAAAGTACACCCCTTACACTGATCTGACTGCGCAAGAGTGCCTTTAGGAAGCCCAGTAGTGATTTGCTGCAGTATCTTCAAGGCTCCATGGTGAAGGTGACCTAATCTCCTGTGCCACAGCTTGCCATCATCGCAGCTCACCAATCCTTCTGCCTTGCATGCCATTGCTGAGCATCCATCTACATGCAACTAATAAAGGTTCCTCAATCGAACCCCTATCTTCCGGGTTTCTCCAGTTATCTTGCTGCGCAGGAAAGCTTTTCCCTCACTGAAAACAACATCATATCCCTTGTCTTCTAACATCGCCACAGAGATAAGATTCTTCTTCAATCCTGGAACATGCATGACTTCCTTCAATACAAAGGGTTTACAAGACTCCCTCTCAAAGGAAATGGTACCGATACCGGTCGCACTTTATCTACCATCATCACCCATCTCGATGTGCACTCCAAGATCTTTCTCATCTAGATCTGAAAAATAATCTCGATCTCCTGTCATGTGAAAAGACACACCACTATCCAAGAACCATACCGATCCCATCACACTTGCTACCAAGCATGCGATCAGTGAAAAATCCAACTCAAACTGCGAGGCTAAGACCTCTCCCGCTGCAGATCCAACAACTTTCTTATTTTTCTTCTTCTACGGACAATTTGTGGCATAGTGTCCGTGCTGGTGACAGTGAAAGCACTTCACCTTGGACATGTCCTGATTCTTGCCTTTCGCACCGGAATGAGAATCTTTCTTGTTCTTCCCCTTCTTTGCTTTGGCAGCCAAAGTGCAATTTTCTTCATCAGTTGCCTTTGATGAAGAAAATTGCACACAATACAACTCAAATCTGATCTCCAAATCTCCTTCGCTGCTTGCCTGCCTCCACTGCGCAATCTTTCAAGAACAATAATTGATAACCAAGCTCGTTCCAAGTTCTTTTTACCTTGGAAAATCAATCACACTGGAAATCATGTGAGCACAGTCTATAATCATTTGTTCTTGGCCACAATTCTCATTGGCATAACTCAATCCCACTGATTGTGCAAGATCTCATGCATAACTATAGTCACAACTGATAGCAATCTTAATATCTAACACCTGTCTCCACTGAACTTTACATCCACTAAGTTAACTGATGTATTCTTCAGTTGCATTATGAGTTAATAATTAGTGAATTAATTAATAACTAATTCACACAACTCATCACTTAGTTTATTTGCTAGTTAGACTAAATACAACCAGTTCAACCAAGTCAAACTGAACACGACTCCATCAACTCCACCTCCAGCTCCACTAAACTCAACCAGTTGAGTTCTAACTGAAGTCCTACATGCAATAGCTTAGTCAACCCATAGGTAACCACATGATTCCTTCTGTCAGCTGCATGTGCCACATTTGTAGCTCCAACTGAGGTGCTCCAAGAGAATAAGATAAAGTTTATAGTCTAAATATTATTATGAGCTAATAATATTTGATTGCTCTATATTTAGAATTGACAGTGTCACCGCTGTTGTCTAAAAATAGAAGTCCATCTATTTTTTCCAAGTTGACCAATCATCCATAAATAGCATCCTAAAACTCATAGACATGATCCATATGTCTAAAGATAGACATAGTCTAAAAATAGACATAGTCTAAAAATAGACTTTGCACCATAATTTGCCTGCGGGCCCACTTAGTGAAGGGGACTCCTTTCCACAAAGCTCCATCATCTTGTTGCATTCTCAACACTCCCTCTCAACAAGATATGGATTATCATCAACCCCTATCCTACGTCAGTGGTATTTGAATTTTCTCCTGGTGAGCGCCTTCATCAAGATATTAGCATCTCAATCCTCTGTTGGAATGTATGAAAGTAACATGATTCTCCGCTACACACAATCTCTGATATGATGGTACCTGATGTCAATATGCTTAGATCTATCATGAAATACAGGATTTTCCGAGAGTTTAATGCAACTCTGGTTATCACAGTAAATCACAGTAGGCTCTAAATGAGAACTGAACAAACCAACCAGAATCTTCCTCATCCATATAGCCTCGCATGCAGCTAAACTTGCTGCCATATACTCGGCCTCTACTGAACTGAGTGCCACGGATCTCTGCTTCCTGCTGTACCAAGAAACTGTTGTCAACCTGATACTGAAGACCCCTCTTGATGTGCTCTTTCTGTCTGTTGGGCTTCCTGCCCAATCTGCATCCGTGAAGCCACATAGCTTCACCTCATCCTCCTATCTGTACCACAATCCATATCCCAATGTGCCTCTCAAATAACACAATACATGCTTGGCCGCCTTCGAGAAGAGCTTGGTTGGCTTAACCATAGCTTTTGAAAGCTGGTTAACAGCATAGCATATATCGGGTCATGTATTGACCAGATACATAAGCGACCCCACCAACTGTTGATAAAAAGTGGCATCCACTTCTTCTACCGAAGTGGCAACCTCCTTCCTCCAACCTCTAGGAAGAGGAGTATCAACAGGCTTACAGCCATGCATGTTGAACTTATCCAGTATCTCCCAAGCATACTTTCCCTGAGAAACAAATAGTCCATCACTGTGCTGCCAGATTTCCAATCTCGGGAAATAATGAAGGAGGCCCAAGTCCTTCATCTCAAACTCCTTAGCAAGATCATCCTTGCATGAAAGTATCAACAGTTCATCACCCGTTATAATCAAATCATCTACATACAGTACAATGATAAGCAACTTACCCTCCACCACAATCTGGTATAGGTTAGGATCCGCCTCACTCTTGGAGAATCTAAGTCTGGTGAAATAGTTGTCTATCCATGTGTACCAAGCACGTGGTGCTTGTTTCAACCCATACAGTGCTCTCTTGATCCTATACACATGCGAGTCACTGCTGAAGATCTCAAAACCTTCAGACTGCTCAATGTACACCTCCTCCTCAATGACTCCGTTGAGGAATGCAGTCTTCACATCCATCTGATGAATGTGCCATCCCATTTGCGTCACTTTGTAGATCCATCTCGAACCCACCACTGATTTCCTCTCCAGTCTTGGGAAAATCTCCCATGCATTGTTTCTGACAATCGAATCATACTCTTCCATTATGGCGTCTACCCATGCGGGTTCCTACACAGCTTCCTCGAAAGAGGATGGCTCAGTCATGACACATTTGCTCATAAGAGCCATGTATCCAGTGTACTGATCAGGTGACTGTCTCTGCCTGCGTTGGGCTGTAGGTGGTCCTACAACTTTCTCTGCATCTTGAGCTAGTTGCTCAGCTTCTATCAAGCGCTTTCGCCCTCTGATGGTTGGCACTGCATGAGTGGTCTCTACCACTCCATGAACTTCATCTTGTGGCTGATCCACATCCTAAAGCTCATCCTTAGTAACTAATAGCTCCTCATTTGCATGCAAGTGTGGCTCCCTCTCAAGCGAACACTTCATGGCTTTCTCCTCCTGAAATTTTATATCCCGTCGCACAACAGTTTTGCCACTGTCTGGCAAATACACACGATAGTTGTGGGCCGTATCAGTGTACCCCACAAGTATCCCAACCTCTGCGGTTGACTCCAACTTCTTCCTGGCATCCTTCGTCACATGCATGTAAAAATTAGCACCAAAAATCCTCAAATGAGAAATATCAGGCCTCTTACCAGGATAAGCCTCCTCGGGTGTACTCATGCCAAGTATCCTGTGAGGACAACGGTTCTGCACATAAATTGTTGTATTGCATGCTTCCGCCCACAAGTGAAGGGGTAGGCCCTGATCATGCAACATCGCTTGTGCAACACCCACGATCGTTCTGCTCTTCCGCTCAGCAACCCCGTCCTGCTGTGGGTTATGGGGATCTATGAGCTCTCTTCGAATCCCTTTTGCACTACAGAAATCCTTGAACTCGCCAGAGATGAATTCACTACCATTGTCGCTCCTAAGAGCCTTCACCTTCTTCCCCGATTCCTTCTCAACTAGTGCTTTGAACTCATAGAACTTTGAGTATGTCTCACTCTTCTTCTGCATGAAGAAGATCCAGCACTTACAAGAGAAATCATCAACAAAAATCACATAATACCTGTGTTTTGTTGTCGAAGCTACTGAGAAGGGTCCACACACGTCTATGTGAATTCTCTCAAGGATCGTCGTGGCGCAACTATCTTTCTCGTGAAAGGTGGCTTTCACAAAATTTCCCAAAGTACACCCCTTACACTGATCTGACTGCGCAAGAGTGCCTTCAGGAAGCCCAGTAGTGATCTGCTGCAGTATCTTCAAGGCTCCATGGTGAAGGTGACCCAATCTCCTATGCCACAGCTCGCCATCATCACAGCTCACCAAGCCTTCTGCCTTGCATGCCATTGTTGTGCATCCATCTACATGCAATTGATAAAGGTTTCTCAATCGAACCCTATCTTTCGGGTTTCTCTAGTTATCTTGTTGCACAGGAAAGATTTTCCCTCACTGAAAAAAACATCATATCCCTTGTCTTCTAACATCACCATAGAGATAAGATTCTTCTTCAATCTTGGAACATGCATGACTTCCTTCAATACAAAGGGTTTACTAGACTCCCTCTCAAAGGAAATGGTATCGATACCGGTCGCACTTTATCTACCATCATCAACCATCTCGATGTGCACTCCAAGATCTTTCTCATCTAGATCTGAAAACAAATCTCGATCTCCTGTCATGTTGAAAGACACACCACTATCCAAGAACCATACCGATCCCATCACACTTGATACCAAGCATGCGATCAACGAAAAATCCAGCTCAAACTGTGAGGCTAAGACCTCTCCCACTGCAGATCCAACAACTTTCTTATTTTTCTCCTTCTACGGACAATTCGTGGCATAGTGTCCGTGCTGGTGACAGTGAAAGCACTTCACCTTGGACATGTCCTGCTTCTTGCCTTTCGCACCAGAATGAGAATCTTTCTTTTTCTTTGCCTTCATTGCTTTGGCAGCCAAAGCACAATTTTCTTCATCAGTTGCTTGTGATGAAGATCTGTCCCTGGTATTCCGCCTGATCTCCTCTTACACAAGATCCGACCAAAGTCACTCCCATCCTGGCAATTTCTCCCGACCATTGACAAAGTCCTGATAGGAATGCCAACTCTTCGAAAGACCAAGTAGAGCCAAGCTCACCAAGTCCTCATCATCGACAGTCACCCCCACACTTCCCAGCTCATCCCTGCATTGGGT